>CM039680.1:129355787-129404585 GCA_022537955.1 Schmidtea mediterranea
TGACCTTGAAAATAAATGTACTTTTAAACATAGAAAAATTTTGAAAAAATGATGAGTCATCCAATGACCTTGACCTTGAATGACCTTGAAAATAAATGTACTTTTAAACATAGAAAAATTTTTGAAAAAATGATGAGTCATCCAATGACCTTGACCTTGAATGACCTTGAAAATAAATGTACCTTTAAACATAGAAAAATTTTTGAAAAAATGATGAGTCATCCAATGACCTTGAATGACCTTGACCTACTTTTCCATGACCTTGAATGACCTTGAATGAGTCATGGTCTTTGTTTTAAAGTTTTGATGAGTCATCCAATGACCTTGAATGAGTCATTGTCTTTGTTCTAAAAAAATTGTACTTTTAAACTTAGCGCAAAAAAAATTTTTTTTTGTGGGGGGGTATGTGAGCTAGAGGGCCTGTGAGCTTGAGGGCCTGTATCCCACTACTTTTAATAATTCGTCAAAAACGTTTATTTACCGAGAGATTCACTTGAAAACTCTAATTATTAGCTATTTTATTTGCTACTACTGGTTCAGCCGCAATGAAAATTGACAATAAATAACAAGTACCGCTTGATTTTATATTTTATAGGAAATAAAAATCCACGCAATGTATGCTTAATTAAATAATTATAAATAATGCCATTTAATTGATTGAATATCATTTTTTTTGCTATCAAATGATTATTTTTAAACATCACAAACAGGAACAACAGTTGAAAAACATTTGTTGGGCCAGAACACAAATGGCCTTGAAAAATGTTTAAATGTATCAGTAATACAGCACGAAAACCCAGAACCAAGATAACTTAAAATACAACATACAACATCAACTAAACACTCTAAAATTTGAGAATATAAATAAATATAAAATCAAAAACATAAAAGTAAAATAAAATAAATACAAAATGCATCAAGAACCGCACGAAATTTATACAAAAAATAACATTATAACAAAAAAATTTTACCGAAAAATGACAAGTTATGTAAAAGTAAAAAATTAATGGATTAAATGAGTTCAAATAAAATATTTTTGGTTGAATAAATCCAATTAAAAATGTTAAAAATAAACTGCCAATTTAAATTAAGAAAATAATAAAAATTTAATTTATATATGTTGGGGTTGTCGGTGAATTCGAACAGGAATTATTGTCAATCTGACTACAAGCGTGCTTTTAAACAACAGTAACGAACTCCAAACGATATAAACCTTATTGATTAATACACTTTATCTCCACTTTAAAATTACACAACGAATTATCAATCAATCACAATTTGGTGCTTATTATGACCCTTCGCGAAGAATAGCACTTTTCGGATCAATTGGCTTTACAATCACTTGACTACTGTGGTGGGTTTCTGAGATCGGTAACTCTGATTTAGTTGCTTTGCTTTGCTTTGACCTTGCTCAATTTCTGTTTCAAATTTCTGTTTAATTTCGTTTTTGTCTTTCTTTGTCTTCTGCAATTTTTGTCTTATTTTTTTTGTGTTGTCGATTTCAATTGCGCATCCTTTTTATACTCCATCATCCAATAACACTTATTGATGTCGAATAGAATTTCTGATATCTTTTAACGCTAATTCCTTTTGGGCCTCCATAATCACTGACAGCTGTCCAGATAACTAATTTTTTAGAGATGCCTTTTCCCAGATTTCCAAACAATATTTCTTCCCTTATTATGAAAGGGCTTTCGAGATGACGTGCAAATTTTGCTTTTGCTTTTGTTTTCTAAAATTTGCACTTGTTTTTCTCGTTGTTCAACGTTTCTTTTCATTCCCTTTTTATTAAGCTCCAGAACCACATCTTACTCACTTCTCATTGTTTCCCCAATCATTTTTCATGTTTATTAATTATTTTATTTTATTATTTAGGTATCCTCAACATATCTCCCCCTATTAAAAAAATTCGTCCTCGAATTAGCTTTTGAGTTAGTCTATAATATGTATATTTTAGTTTCATTTTTACTCCGATAATATAAAACAACAGTGGCCCTTAACAATCTTACCATTATTTATAATTATTTTATTTTAGTGTTGTATGCCTCTTTTCTTTAACCCTTTGAGGGCCGGTTTTTCTTATATGTGGTTTTTCTTATATAAAATTAAAAAAGAAAATTTTTTTTCAAATAAAAAAATTTCATAAAACACACTGTTTACATAATATTAGCTAAAAACTAAAATAAATCAAACTATAATGAAAATCACATTTCTGTGTGTATTTTTATAAAACTAAACAAAACGAATGATTTTTTTCAAGAAATTTTTTTTCTAAAAACTACGAATCAATGTGTAAAAATAAGAAAAGACAAACAATTCAATCGAAAAATAAACTATTTTATTTTTATCAATAAATATGGTTATTATAAATTTACTTTTGTGTGATAATCTTTGAAACATGGTACATCACATAGTTGACACATTATTGTGGTTCTTTTTCGATCACTTGAAGTAAAACAAACAACACAACATTTCTTTCCATTATCACCAGAATTTATTGGAATTTTATCAGGAAAGTGTCTTCCTCGTAAACGAAGTGGGTTTTCGCTTAGTGGTGGTCTTCCAACTCGTTCGCTTCTTTGAGATCCATATTTTTCTATCAATTGTCTAACAAATATCAGTCTAAAATCAGCCAATTGGATTCTTGACTTGTTCTTCGCTCTGTATATACAATAAGCGTTATGTACTACCATATCAGTGATGTGAAAAAAGAACTTTTTGTAACATTTGGTAGTCTTTCTAACGCATTCTGAAAATGACATTCTCATATCAGAATAATCCACACCACCCATGAATAAACTGTAATCTATAACTGTTTTTGGCTTCATTATTTTTTCGAATGATTGGAAATTGGTCTTTGTTGATTCAACTAGTCCATTTCTATGAATTGTGGACAACATGAATACTTCGCGTTTATCCATCCATCTTTGAAACAATAATTTATCAGTATTGTATTCAGTATTGAACAATATTTTATAAAAAATATATTATAAAATATTTATATTCATGTAAATAAATTTTATATTAAAAATTATAAAATTAATTTTTTTTTCCGGTTTTTAATGAAATAAATAAATATTTATAAAAAAAATAAAATTTAAATAAATTTTAAAAAAGCCGGTCCTCAAAGGGTTAAATTAGTTATTTATATATTTTTAAATACGAAATGTGTATTTATCTCAATATCAACCGTTTCAATGTAAAATAGTACGTATTTATGCAGCATAAACTGCATGGCATTATAAGCATCAAAATTGAGAGTAAAAAGGTACAAGATCAATATAAAATCATTTCAGTTTTTTTTTCACAAAATTTCTCCATGTTTATTCCACGGATTTAAATTGTTTAAATTGCAATATTTAAACAATATATGCCTGATTTCAAATTTTAAAACAAATAAAAAATTATTTAACATCAAATCAATATCATGTTCAAGTTTTTAATTTTTTACAAAATGATTTTCCATATCCAAAAAAAATAATCATTAGTCAATTTTGCAGCTCCACAAAACAATGGTGTGTTAATATTATGATGTTTATTAGTTTTTTGAAAATTTTGTTTTTAAAACTTTTTTGATTTTTAAATTAAATATGTAAAAAAATTGTCTCCTTTTATTTCAATAAATGACTAATTTATTAAAGAAATTGTCCGTACAGTCAGTCAAAAAGATATTGTCGATATTTTCGGTTTATATCTAATTCCAATAAAATCGGTTGACTGAAAATATTTCTCTTGACTTCAAGCATAAACCGCGAATTTCAATCACAAATAATTGAACATTTTTCTCAGGTAAAGATCCTCTTAAAAGTCTTGCAATTATATTATATTGTTATTCAGATTGGCCCTGCACATGTTACATAATTAATAACAGTGCAAAATTTCAAAATTCCCCTTCATGTCGCAGTTATCTAGACAGCTTGTCCAGTTAACCATATTTAGCCCTTCACACAAATCTCGCAATCGGAACTCCAAAAATTTCCCCCCATGCTGCTGTTATCTGGACAGCTTGTCCAGATAACAAATGTTATTTTAATATTGAAATAAAATAGAGAGAGCGTATGTAGTTGTGTGTTGCCGATCAGGCATTACCGATCACCCCCAACTAGACAAAATGTGAAAATTTCTAGTGCATGAACATTAATAGAAGATTTTAATTGGCTGGTTAATTGCCTCATGTTTAATTTCATTGGTTCCCTCTTTTCCTTATTTTTGGGAACTTTTCATTTTTTTCTCACTTTTAAAAATTTTTTTTCAAATACTGGTGACATTAGTTTGCTTGTGTATTTAGTATATAGACTGCACAGATTAATTTCATTTTTGGCGATCTAGTAGAGGCACGAATAATTTTATTGATTTACGTCGTATGGATGCACCAAATTTTGAAATTTTATTTATAAATAATAATTTATTATTGAATATTATTAAATTGCTAATGGTAAGCTTGGATTTATTAATAATAATTTTTTTTTAACTATTGATTTTATTTTATACTCTAAATAATAATTACAGTTTTAAATAACATTATTTATATTTTTTTTGTTCAAAGTATTAATTCAATATAGACTAAATTGTCCCATTTATTATTAGCATATGAAAATTATGTTTTACAATATTGAATCTTTTGCCTGACCCTCGTATCACATATGATACATAAGCTCCGTAATTCGATAAACGAAAATGATTGGAAAGGTGAAGGGTCAAAGGTGATTAACACTATAAAGTATACTAAATCATGGAATATATTGAATATTGTATTCGGCAAATACTCCAATTATATTCGGTAACTCAAAGCCCAGCTCGTTGAAATTTTAATAATAATTATTTGAATTTTACTCCAGACTTTTATCGACATTTTTCTGGGTTGATTTTGCTCACTGGTTACGCCCGTGCTGCAGGTGGCGAATTAACTCTTCATATGAGCTCCAAATCTCGAAGTTCGGGCATTGGGGTTCACAAGAATATTTCCCAATTTTATATGATGATAATAATAATGATAATAATAATAATAATAATAATAATAATAATAATAATAATAATAATAATAATAATAATAATAATAATAATAATAACGCTAATAAAGACACAATAACAATTATTATAGAGAATATGAATAAATAACAATGTTTACAATTTTACTAATACCGTTTATATTTTTTATTTATATTCTGAGCAACTCCCTATAGGGTTTTTACGACAGAGCGTATTGGTATTTCCCTATTACTACTATACTCCTACAAATTTATTTTAATTCAATTTATTATAATTTGATTATTTTAATTTTATTTATTTATTTATTTTCTATTTTATTATATATATATTTTTTAAAATTGTGGGATAACAAATCAAAGTAACTCGCCAAAATTTATTGAGGATCCACAATTTTGACCTTTGATTTCCATTTTTATAAATCGCCACAATTTTTGATAACTGGAGTTCTTTCCCATCGATTGTAATTTTCTTTTTTATCGAAATTTCTTCCATTGTTTGAGTTTCTTTTTCACTTCGTAGTTTTCTTTTGAGTGTTTGTTGTACCCGAATTGTGCTATTTATTGCCGAATTTAATTTCTTTTCTTTTTGCAACTGAGCTTTTGTTTCCTGGTTGTCGGAATTTCTGCCAATGTGTGGAAAGTTTGTTCTATTGTTTGCAGCACAATTTCTTTTTGTAAGTCATCAAACTCCTTCACTCTTGGTAGGGCTGTCCTCCTCTGATATTCTTCTAATGAGCAAACTCTTTTTGCTATTGGTTCATTATTATTCATGTCGTCTTCTCAATCATTTTCAATACTCAAATAAATTCTTTTAATTCACTATCCTTTTGGATTATTACTGTATGCCTTATTATCTGTTTTAATTCTTCATCCATTTCTTGTTCTCGTTAAAACTCAGGTACATTATTTGCTGCTTTAATTACAGTGAATATTGTATCTCTCAATTTTATTTCCTTTTCATTATTATTAATTTTATTACTAGAGATTCTTGATAAAGCATCCGCATTAGCATTGTATTTTCCAATACGATATGTGATCTCAAAATCGTATTCTTGTAAAACTAACGACCATCTGATTAACTTACTTGCTGCATCTCGGTGTTTCATTTGCCATTGTAATGGGTTATGGTCCGTATAAACAATGAATTTTATAAAAACCAAATATTGACGAAATGTTGTTATTCCATATACTAAAGCTAGAGTTTCTTTTTCAATGGTTGAATAGTTCCTTTCATGGGGTTTTAATGATCGACTTGCATATGCGATTACGCGATCCTTTTCACCTTCAACTTGTTGTCCCAACACTGCTCCTAGTGCACAATTGCTTGCGTCTGTCATTACCATAAATTTTTTCGTAAAATCTGGATATCTTAATATTGGGTTCATTATCAACTTTTGTTTGAAGGTATCAAATACATTTTGTTGGGCTTGTCCCCACACAAATTTTGTAGTTTTCTTTAATAAAATTCTCAGTGGCTGGGCAATATGTGCAAAGTTTTTAATAAGTTTTCGATAATAGCTTGCTAATCCAAGTAATTGTCTGACATCATCGACATTTTTAGGAGTTGGATAGTTTTCAATTTTCTTTACATTATCTGAATTTGGTTGAAGACCTTTTCGTGATATAATATGTCCAACATACGTTACTTCCGATTTTCCCCTTTCACACTTTGAGGGTTTGATTTTCAGATTCGCTTCTCTAAGTCGTTTGAACACTATTTCGACATCTCTCATATGCTCATTAAAATAGCTTGAAAATATTATAATATCATCGATATAAACTAATGCATGTGGAATATCAAGCAACACGAAATTCATGCCCCTTAGAAAGGTGGTTGGGGCACCTGTTAAACCCAAAGATAAAACATTAAATTCATACAAACCTTTTCCATCTAAAAACGCGGTTTTTCGTTTATCTTCTTCCTTGACTTTGAACTGATTATAACCTTTGTTTAAATCAATAACAGTGAAATACTGTGATTCACCCATTCGATTAAACATTTCTTGAGGAATTGGAATTGGATATGTATCTTTTCTCGTAACTTGGTTCAATTTTTGATAATCAACACAAAATCTTAATTCGCCATCTTTTTTCTTTATAACTACAATGGATTATGAGAATGGTGAAAAACTGTCTCTTATGATATTAAATTCCTTCATGGCTTTTATTTGTCTATCACTCTCATCTTGATGTGCATATGGAATTCTATATGGTCGTAACTTGATTGGAGTTTCATCTATTAATAGGATTTCGTGTTCTATTATTGAAGTCACGCCCAAATCATACTGGTGTTTCGCGAAAATATCTTGATACTTTATCAATAACTTGGTGAATATTTGTATTTGCTCTTCGACAATTCTTTACTAGTAATTTGAGGTTCTTTATATATTTTAATATTTTTTGGTAACTTTTTATTTCCAATTTTTAACATCTTCGTTAATTTTCCCAACTTTGTTTTTAGTTTTAGTGATACTGTTTTATCATTAACGTTAGTAATATGAACAGGAATTAGTTGATTTTGCACTTTTACTATTTCATCACACATTGGAGTATCATATTTCGCTATTAACGTTTTACTCGGTTCAAATATAAACTCATCATCTGGCACTCCCATTGTATTAACATAATAAACGATCTCACTTTGTGGTGGTACTGTTAATGTCTGGTTTAAAAACACATCTCCAACTTCATGAATAACTTTACCGGTTTTCCTGAAATTAAATTTCCGGTTTTTAAATCAAGAGAAATCCCTTCCAGTTGCTCCAAGACGTCCATTACCACTAAACAGTGTATTGGGCTTTTTCTTATCACTAGCACATCATGAACAACTTCTATATTTCCGATAATTAATTTTACGTTAATCTGCCCAATGATACTCAACTTGTTTTTTGTCAGAGACCTTTTAATCTCATTGGTGCTTTGTATTTGATCTCTTTCGTCGGAATTCAATACTTCATCTGATATTATTGTATGACTTGAACCGGAATCGATCAGGGCTTCAACCCGATGTTTATTTAATTGTATCTACATTCTAGGTTGCCTTCCCCTTGTTCCAAACGTTATCAAAACATAATTTCTGGCAATCCAAGCATGTTTTTTCTCTCGATATCTGCGCTTGATGGCTCAACTCGCTCAGCCAGTAATTCAATATTCCTAATTGACTTCATCTCTTTTAGTTTCTCAACCGGATATATTGGTGCTGTTCGAAGAAATTTTTTAGGAATGCATAGTTGACTAAATGTATCGGTTTTATCCACTCTTGATGGATCAACATTTACCGATTTTAGTTTTAGTTTATCTTTGAGTGCTTTCTCTGTGTCTCCTTTACAGTAGTACAATGGTGGTATCTCTATCTTGTCATTATCATCCCCTCCGTTCCCACTTTCATTGTCTGAGCTTGAATCAGCGTTACTTCGTCTGTGTTTTAATTTTGATTTTATTTTTCCCATTTCTTTGTATTGATGATTAGTAATTATGAATATTGCGAGAAAGGGTATGCATCCAACAATTAATTTCCATGACAATCCTGAAATAACATATAATTGGCGATTAGTCGATATTTGAGATACCATAACTTTGAGCATAATAATAATAACATATATTCCAATTAGACCTGCACAAGCTTGTCCCATAAATTGTCAATCTGACTCCAAGCGTGCTTTTAAACGACAGTAACGAACTCCAAACGATATAAACCTTATTGATTAATACACTTTATCTCCACTTTAAAATTACACAACGAATTATCAATCAATCACAATTTGGTGCTTATTACGACCCTTCAGAAAGAATAGCACTTTTCGGATCAATTGGCTTTACAATCACTTGACTACTGTGGTGGGTTTCTGAGATCGGTAACTCTGATTTAGTTGCTTTGCTTTGCTTTGACCTTGCTCAATTTCTGTTTCAAATTTCTGTTTAATTTCGTTTTTGTCTTTCTTTGTCTTCTGCAATTTTTGTCTTATTTTTTTTGTGTTGTCGATTTCAATTGCGCATCCTTTTTATACTCCATCATCCAATAACACTTATTGATGTCGAATAGAATTTCTGATATCTTTTAACGCTAATTCCTTTTGGGCCTCCATAATCACTGACAGCTGTCCAGATAACTAATTTTTTAGAGATGCCTTTTCCCAGATTTCCAAACAATATTTCTTCCCTTATTATGAAAGGGCTTTCGAGATGACGTGCAAATTTTGCTTTTGCTTTTGTTTTCTAAAATTTGCACTTGTTAATTATAAATGACCTTCTTTGATTTAATTGTCTGTTTTTATTGATTTTCTCTTATTCCTTTATCGTTGTTCAACGTTTCTTTATCATTTCCTTTTTATTAAGCTCCAGAACCACTTCTTACTCACTTCTCATTGTTTCCCCAATCATTTTACATGTTTATTAATTATTTTATTCTATTATTTAAGTATCCTTAACAGATAACACAAATAATTTCAAGGTCAAATTTTGTTTTATCGCAATAAAAATAACACACAATGGTAAGGTCAAATTGTACGTATATATAGTGATGTGTTTTGACAAATTTTCAGTCTTATTTTTTCAGTCTTATTTTGCAGTTTCAATTTGCAGTATTATTTTTGCAGTCTTATTTTCCGTCGGTGCGTTACAGCTGTGAGCGTGAGTTCAGGCAATTAACACTGATAAGTGTTTTGTCTGGGCACGACAACTCTCAGCTTATGTGCATTGACTTATGATTTAAACGTGTACCTGCTATATGAATGACTTCACCATGAATTTATCGATATCGATTAAATGATTTGTGAAGCTGCGAATAAACAATGTTTATGCATTCGAAATTTTTATCCAACTTATATGGTAAAATTTATTTATTTATTTTTCGGCCCACACCCAAAACATATTGCAAGGCAGTAAAATCAAACACCCTATTGAGCTGTGTAAGTGCGGTTCATCCGCCAATAGCTCGTGCTCGTGAAGGTTCTGGCGTGCGTAACGCAAGAACCCTAACGTCAATTCATAAAAGAAAGTAGCGAAAGAAGGTAGATCGAGGGTGGGATTTTTGGCTCAACTTTCTTGCACTCAAATTTTAACGACAATCGGCTCAAAATCACAAACACTGAGTAGTCCAGTAGGCACTCATTAAATATAATATAAATATAAATAGATCATAAGGACAAAGAGAGGAAAATGGTAGCGGGGAAAATTGCGAGATCGTTGCAACAGTTAAAATGAATAGCCATCGGAAAAAGATTAATCCGAACGACTAAAATCAGTAAAAATAATGTTTTAAATAATATATAAGAACTAAACAAATTATTTTGAGTTGAGACGGAAAATAAGGGCGGAACGCTGTTCAAATTTTCCGAATTAATTAAAATATTTATTGAAAATAGTAAAGTAAAAGTGGAATGCGGCTCAATTGTTGGTATAATATTCTGATAAAACTGTAAAATAAGGGCGGAACGCTGCTCAAATTTTCCGAATCAATGAAAATACTTTATCGAAAACTGTAAAATAAGGATGGATTGTGGCTAAATTTTTATATAGGTAAAATATTTTTATAAAGCTGAGGAATAAGGACGGATCCCTACAAAAAACCTAATAATAATAATGATAATAGTAAGGATAATGGTAATGATAATAATAATAATATAATAATAATATAATTATAATAATAATAATAATAATAATAATAATAATAATAATAATAATAATAATAATAATAATAATAATAATAATAATAATAATAATAATAATAAATATAATGGTAATGGTAGTAATAAGAATAATAATAAATGTAATAGCAGTAACAATTAATAAAAATAACACATATAATAGTAACAATGATAATGCTAGTAACAGTAATATGGAACATAGTAGTTATAATAGAGATAAGGGTAAGAGAGATACTGTGGATTTTTAACATGACGAAGGGTTTACAGGCCATAGAAAAATCATCAATACGAACAACGATAAGAAGGACTATGGGAATAGACGTAATGATAAATGATATTACAGTATGGTTTAACACTTGAAGAAGATAAGGGAAGAATGGGATCTAAAAATCGAAATCGAGCACAGGCTTTCTATCGGCAGCTCGTTGGACCCATGGATCGTTCGGTCAATTATAGCATTAGCAATAGCGCTCACTCTTTGCGGACGATCCACCCACTCGAACACAGTTTCAACGTTGCTTAGCAATGGGTGCCGAGTGGTGAGCGAAAGATATTTGTATGGGGTTGTCTGGGTAACGACCATATAGCTTCAAAATATCAACACCCAGAAACCAACCACATTGCATATATGCAAAGCTGCGCACTTAAGGGTTTTTATATTTTTATTAATGTACACAAAAATTATTTACCTTCTCTGTTTCTATTTTTAATATCATTTGCACTCTGATTATATTCTTTTAATATTTTTTCCTTTTCAGACTGAGATAAGTTATGAAATCTTGGTAGAGTATTTTCGGATATTAAAACTTTTCTTTTTTCGAAAACTTCGTTATTTAAATTGTCATCGATAACTGTAGCTTTCAGGCGAAGATTTATGTTCTTTAGTCTTTCTTCCATTTTCATTTGCTTAAGATAAATTTTGAAATAAATAATATATTTATACTAAATTCTAAAGCTTTGTTTCTCCAGCATTATATATTTTTAAATTTAATTTGACTTTTTTACCTCATAGCTGACAAGGAAAACTGGAGCTGCTGAATGATTCAGAGATAATCTTTCTCCCCAAATTCTTAACAAGCGATTTTCGTGACTTTTCTTGAAATTTTCCAACAAACTAAGACTAGTAGAAAGCTACGCGTCGATACCAAGTGAAGAATGAAGTTTGATACCTTTTAATATGAAGGTTTCGTTTGTAATGTACTTCGATTTCATTTGTTCTTTAAAGAATAGTGTATATACGGCCGTTTCAAAATTTGGTACAGTAGATAATCACATTTTTAAAATTTTTATTTCATTTTCTATAGACATAAGCCACAAAACCTACATAAGAAAATTATCGACGGAATAATTAATTTTAACCCATTAATTCTCAAGTTGCGTAAATAAAAAAAATTAGAAATGACTCTTTTGGTCATATTTTACTAAAAAAATATCTTAACAATAATGTATTTTATAATATTCCTCTAGATATTATTCATAGAAAATAAACAAATAAAAATAGAAAATTAATTTTTTAATTTTTTGAAAGCTACAGATGTGCAGAAACAGTAAACTCAGAATTTAACACAATTTGAAGGGGTGAAAATTGGAAATAACGTATCACATAGATTGAGAAAGTAGAAATAGAAGTCGAAGTAACCAACCAATTGAAACAACCACATAAAGAAGGTTCAACCGAAAAATGAACTTTTTGTGTAATTGTATTAGCAGAAATCAAATTGATTGTAATTGTAATAGACAATAAATATTGATAGAATCGAGATTCGTTGTTGATATTTTAAGGGTTTGATAAATAATTGGTATTAACATAGGAATAATACTTTTATGTCTTAATAGAGGCAAGCATTGTTGCTCTTTAAACAATGTTTTGTAACTTATCCTGTGTTTGTTTAGACGACAAATACATACAAGCGAACATATTTGTCAAATACAAAGCGAATAGTACAGATTTTCACTAAAATAACATGTTTATCATCAGCGCTAGTCTTACCCCGAATATAAAACTCTCGTTGGAAGTGTATAAAAGTTGTGCAGACTAATGTCTTATTTGAAATTCTAAAGGTTTAATTTGTTATTGAAAGTATAAAATGTGTTGAAACAAAGTGTTATAATTTGAATAAACGTTATTGTGTTGAGTGTTCGAGTTATTTGAATAAGAACACCGATGAATCAGTGTTTTGAAACTGATTTTTATTAAACCCCAACACGATAATAAGATGGAGTTCAATTTTAGTGAAATAACATTCATTTGAATTATTGCTTATCAAAAGGGACAGTAAAGTGTGCTTAAAGTTGTTCATCAATTATTAATTACATATATTTAATAGTGAAATAGAGTTCAAAACCAATTTCAAAACATAAAAAACCATGAATAACATTCAAAATTAATTCGTTATCTTAACCTGCTTAAAAATCGCATTCAAGTTCTGACTATAAAGTCTATTAACTGTAAAACGAAATATGAAACATATTAGGCTTTAATTTTGAAAGTGGCACAAGTCACTTTATCGAAACACGAATTAGAGCTAAATAGCTCTAAATTACAAAAAATATTTTTCATATAACATACAAAATTATGAAAGAAATAACAATAAATCAGTAAAATATGAAAAACTCAAACGTATTTGAAATCACAAATAGCTCTAACTCATTTTTCAGAAACAGTGACTTATGCCACTTTCAAAATTAATGACTCATATATTGAAACATAGTTTCTGGCATGCGATGGTTGAATTAGTATATTGAAACAAGGGGTCCTATTTATAGTAAGTAAATAACAAAAATGTAATTAGAAAATTTAACGTTTTGTGAACTTCAACAATGGATTTAATTTGCAACACATTTAAAAGGATATTTAAATTTTCTTACACTATTTTGTTTTAATTGACTCAAATAATCTTCTAACGTTTGTGAATGATGTGAATACATTTTCATAATCTCGTTGGCATCGTTTTCAGAAATACTGCTTCTGGATTTTGCATTCTGGATAATTAATCGAGCTCGAGATGAGATTGAATGAACAATTTGATTCTAAATTATAAAAAATAAAATTCTGTAAGTACGCCTTGAAAGTGAGTGACAGTTTAAATCAACAAAAATTTTAAAGAAATTTTAAAGAAATGCAAAACCATCCTTTAACGCCGTGGTTCATTACTATAAGAGATTTTAATACTTAGTCTAATACAATTAAACAGCTTTAATTACTCGACAAATACATAAAAGACAAATTTTCAATTCCTGAAAATGTCCGTCATATTTACGCCGAAATCTCCCGATGGGTGTAAAAAGTACAATAAATTGGATTTGAAAACTCAATGCAAATAATAGGTTTTTATATAAATATTTTTAAAATAATTAAATAAATAATATCAGTAAAATCTTTTTGTTCACTTTTAATCTGTTTATTCAGTATTCGTTTGTTTAATAAACAGTTACAAAAATTGGTAATAAATTTTGAAGTATTGGCTTCTTTATTGAAAAAGTAGTTTTTTTCGGAATAGAAATTTCAAACTATTCATTACTTTTACTTTATCTACCCATCTAAAAGAGACAAGAGAATATGCATATAATATTAAAACAGTTAAATAGTCGTTTAATGGAATTTCTGGGAGATCTACGAGTTATAATGGGTATACAAGCAAGATTTACAAAGTATTAATGTTTACCTTGTCTATGAGATGGCTGCGCCTATACGGAAAACTTAATAGGAAACTAACCTATATGTGAATTTAAGGAATAAACAGCACCCATATTATTTCCAAAAGACTTTATTTTATATTTTTGAGCTTTTTCTTTTTTGCTTGCTGTTTAACGGCATCTTAACCAAGAGATTCCAGTTGGAGGAATTTCAGAGATTCTAAGAGGAAATTAAAATTATTTAAAAATTATTTAGAAATAAATTTTAAATCAAATCAATCAATATTTTTTCTAAAACTATTTTTGACAATAATCAAAGATAAAAATGAAGCTTCAAAAATAAAATTTTAAAGAAATTACAGCTTATGTTGACGTATGTTGACACGCGGGCCCTAGAAGAGGGGAGACAAGATAGTCGTTTGATTGGTGTATCTGAATTCAGGGTGCCTCTAAAATATAACTATATAAAACGATTAAAAAGTTTATTTCCCATATTTATGAAGGGCATTAAAAATAATTTACTATAATGAAACCTTATACAATTATTAGAGCCCATTCCGTTAGAAGTAATTTCAATTTCGACTTACCTCAAAATTAATTTTTTTGTTGCACAACTGACTGCCAGCACACTTTATATTACCAATTTTATATTTAGAACTCAAATTCCGCACAACTATTTCACTCAGAAATAGTTATTGTACGTTTTGAATTCCATTTGTGATTTCAAAATCTTAGAGAATTGTTTAATAAGTTCAAATTTTTATCCATAAAAAATCTGTTAAAACAGAAGTTTATTTGCAGTATCCTGTTTTTGACGTTTATTAAAGTTTGGACTAAATTGTTGATATAATAGGTTTTTATTTTAGTTTGGATTAATAAATTTTAGATCAACATAAATGTACAAATTTTTATTTTTTTTGGCCCATAGAGGATCACTTAGATTACCTGACCTGTAACTCCAAGGGACTTTTACAAGCCCTATTAACATGGTTTCACACCAATGTACCATGACTATTAAGAGGAATGTAATTGAGTGAGCACAAGTTCCAGTCAAAATGAAAGACTTTGTTTGAGTATATGATAATAAATTGGTCATATGTCTTTCATATTGGTTGATATGTTTGAGAAGATCAGGTAAAAGTAAAGAATACAAAATATTCAAATATTCAAATTAATAATTAAATAAGAAAATAATTAATTTTCATTAAAAAGTAAAAAAAATTATTGGTAACGGGTGTAATATTTTTCTTTACGATGTACGTTTAGTATCATTATTATTACATTATCTATGTTTACAAGAATAATAGTAAACACAATAATAATAACTCATCATGTTTCAGTTTATCTCTCCAAAGACGTATATAGTGTATCTAAATCTAATATTGGGATATATAATTTTATATGTAGCTCGCGTAGTTATGATGCATTTCCAAAGTGTCCCACGAGGTTATTTCGGTTGGCCTACCCCTGTTGTTAATAGTTTTCGAAATAGACTTTTAAATTATTACCTGTAGCGATACTTTGAGAGAAGCTGTTTACAAGCACGCATTTTACTCGCTCATCACTGATGAGTTTGCTGATATTTTGATTCAAGCAATCTTAAATTCTAATAAGATTTTCTGACAAACACAACTGTATGTTTGATTTTTTCAATTGGAAACATAGTTGAAACATAACTTCGAAAAAGACTCTTTTTCATTAAGACAGTTTAAATTTTAAATAAAGAATGTCATGTGATGCCAGTGAAATGCTTATTCTAAAACAATCTCCTATGAAGAGTTTCTTTCATTGTGCTTCTCGAAAACAAAATCTTGTAAATGATTTAAATGATGTTCAAGAGATTCGGAACATGACCACATTTAAAGTAAATAATCAATTTTGTTCACAAAAGACCTTTGAAATGAAAAAGCATTTTATGTGTATCAACTATTTGTAAAACATGAAAACTACAAAAGTATTAGATTTTTTTTCATTGACGATTACGTTTGTTGGTAAAATGTTTAAATAAAATTTGAATGCAAAATTAATTAAAAATCAGAAAAAATTAAGTTCCTATTTCTTGGGGAGGAAGGTGGGAAATGAAAAATTAAAGAAGAAGTTAATGAAATAACTTTACACGTGACCTGTCAGATCGCCGTTCATCTGTAAAAGTTATATTATTAATTTAATGATATTATTTTGCAAGATTGGAGAAAATAACCGATAAGACTCGCATAGAAATAATAAATGTCGGGTGCAACTAATATAAGCAGAAAACTCATAAAGTTTGCTAATTTTGTGAATGACAGAGATGCTTGACGTTACAAAAAAAGGACATTTAAAGTTTGAAAGAAATTATTTGAATATTTTTGAAGAATCATTTCTCAGGAAAATTTACATTTGGTAAACTTTGCAAAATATTTAATGACGAAAAGAGATTGAAGAGATTTGTTTTAGATTATTCAGAATTTGTGGTTTGTTGTGAAAATAAATCTTTTCATTTGTTTAGACTCCTATTCGATGTCAATTTGTTTTCAGCTTATTAATTTTTATTATTGATAAGTTTTATTTATATTGTTGAAACTCTGATGTATTGTCATAAACGTTCATATTAATTGTACACAAGTTTATATTAAAAATTTTTTTAAATAAAAACTGGCAAAGCTTCGAGCAAATATTTAAATGTGAAACTACAGAGAAAGGGTGATACGAGAATTTCCAGCAGTGGAAATGGAAATAGGCGCATTTACTAGATGCCTGATTCGGATTTAGAAATGTTGAAATAATCGCTGTTAAAGATGGAGCTACTTTTGTCCTGAGGCTTTCAGACAATCGGGAATAAACGTGAGGTAAGTCAAGTAAATTTTTGAATCAAGAAAATAAAATAAGATAATGCTAAAAAATATAATAATTATAGATGAAGCTCATCTTTTATTTGTCATACTAAAAATAATAATAACTACTTGCTAAAACAAAAATTCTACATACTATAGCTATCTTAATATATGTTCTAGAACCTATGTTCTAGAGTCTAGGTGGTGCCAAATGGCAGTATCTATTAATATTTCGTGACTTTAATTGTATAATATAATTGTATAATTCAACACTTACAATCATTATGTCAGCTTTCGATGGAAGCTCTTCAATAATTTTCATTTCAATATCTAATTCCTTTTCTTCTTCATTTTTCAGTTTTGTGGAAAATGACTTCCTGATATTCTAAATAAATATCTTAAAAATGACTTATTAATTGAAAAGTTCTTAGTTAAATCTTTTCTTTTTTAAATATAAGTAAGACTTCTTACGATTGTATAAGCAGGGTTGAAAACTAAGTCTTTGCCGAGTTAAGAATTGTTTTATCTAGATGTTATTGATGAGCCAGTAAGACTGACTCTGACTACAAAAGAGCATCTAATAACAGTATTTTTGTATTGTAAAGTAATTTTACTCATTGAAATACTTCGTGACGAAACAATTACTGTAATTTATTACAGTGGTATCCTCTATAAACTGAAAGATGATGGATAAAGGGAATGAAAACGACGGACAACAAATAATGTCTATACATACAGTAATATAACACCAGTCTCCACACTAATAAAGTCACAACCAAAAAGTTGTGAGATCTTAGTTTCAAGAAAGCTATCTTTCTAATTGACTACCTTATTTTCGTTATTTTTGATGACTGTTCTTTCAATATAGTGTTATTTAAACGGGTTTAATCACAAATATTATTAGAATTTTGTTTTTATAACACAGATTCATTTAATTAACTTTATATTTTATCGCAGAATTGTTGGTCGGGGCACTCAATTTATTAAGGCGGCCCTAATAGTAGCCTAATAAACAATTAACTGTTATCTAATATATATATATATATATATATATATATATATATATATATATATATATATATATATATAATTTCCTCGTTGTATAGTCTCAAAAGTTCAATTCTAATTTTAAACCATATAAAATATTTGTAAACGTAAATTATTTACTTTAAAAGAATTCAAGAAAAATAATTATTCTATTCACAAGAATTTAAAAAATAGAATGATTTCAACTATTTAATTAAAACAAAAAATGCCCATAAATCTAACTTTATAATCTATCACAAACAGGGCTGGATCCAATAAGTGAGAGGCTCGATTGATTTTTTTCATGGGGTCCCTCAAACTTTAAATAAAAAAATTAATTAACAGTGAGAATTTACATATTGAGATATAAATTTTAAATAGTTTTTTAAAACAAAATCCAATTATAAAAATCAAAAGTCATGATATATTAGTTAGACAAATTTCTAAATTAAAAAATCTGTACCAAAAATAAAAATAACTACATTTTATTGAATATAAATATACACAGATTTGTTTAAATTTTTTAAATATATAAATTAGCTTCAAAATCCGGCTCTGATCACAAAAAATCCGTAACATATCGTTTAGAATTTTTTCTATTCGTTTTAAATTGTGGTGAATTTATGATTTATTTTAAAGTTTGTATTTAAATTTCTTACTGTTAGGTAGTAAAGAGTTAAAATATCATCGGCGACAGGCTCATTATTGCAAGGTCGATGTTATGCTGCCGGATCAGTACGGAATACAAGGTATTATAACCAGTGGCGTACCTAGGGTAAATGGCGCCTATGACAAACACCGATCTTGCGCCCCTCTCCAACGATAGATTACTTACGTTTTATTTTCTAAAAAACTACTTTAGAATTAGTTTAAAAATCACACAAGTTAAATCTATTAACACTTTATTACAAATTTATCTTTCTTGCTTTAGCTGACTCAAATTGTTTAATATTATCAAAGTCAATTTCTTCGGTCATTTCTCGTTCTATGCTAAGTAATCAAATGCGAACAAATTTAAGACATAGAGGATATGGATAAACACACGAAAAATGAAGGCGTTCCTTTTCCTACGCAGTTTTTTAATGCACATATTTATATCTATAAAAATATATTTTTATTTTCATTTGCATATTTATACGTTAGGCGCTTTATCGCGCCCCCTTCAGTTAGCGCCCATAGCACGCGTCATGCCTGTCATAACTAATTACGCCTCTGATTATAACTATTTTAGTCACCCGAAATATCCGGCATTCATTTTATTGAATTGGTTTAATATGCATGACTGTTAATACTTAATACTATGCTTATGGCAACAGTGTGTCGACATCGTTAGAATATGAATATACATATATAAATTCAGTAAATTTGGATATCTTGTATTCATTAAATATTTTTGTAATTGAAATGAAAAAAATAAAAATATAAAATTAAATTAATAATATTGCGATTCATTTAAACACAAAATAATATAAATTTAATTAAATATTTTTCAGCGAATATTGATCACACGTGTTCAATAAAAAAAAGAATTCAATTAATCTTAATTAAACAAAAGTATAATAAAATGAAATATTATTTTAGATTATAATTAAATAGAATCGGAAGTTATTGTTTTGTGTATTATTAGAAACTAAGTCATTAAATAATTTTATCAAAATTTATTTTTATTAAATTAATAAATTTCTATTTTTAATTAATTAGTATTTTTTTCTATTAAATTAATTAATAATATAAGTAGGATAAATAATAGATTAATTTCAAAATGCGATCATTAAAAAGAAAACATGTAGTGAAATCCATTTAAAAAATCATTAATTAAAAAATAAATCAATCAAAATAAATTACCAATACAAATTCTTGGCAAAACTCATTAAACATCATTATTTCTTTTTTGTATTCTTCCGAATTTTCATTAGAAAGTCGTTTGTATTCTTCGTCGTTGATTAATTTATTGACAGCTAAAAAATTGATCAATTGTTCAAGTAAATGCATGTGGTTGGCAACTCTGTCATTCATATATTTGAAATCAATGTCATAGTATGATCTGATATCTTTTTGATGAATACTAATGTCCGAAGAAAACCTACATTAACAGAAAAAATCAAAAAAATTATCGAACAATATCTATTTAAACAAAATAAACAAATTTCATTTAACTCACAAATCTTTCATATCAAATCGATCCAGACTGCCGAAATACATTTTGTTCCTTCGCCAGTCAAAATTATCAATGAATAAAAACTTTTTTACATGAACACTGTTTTCAGTTTCTCTGTCATAAGTATTTAATCTGAGAATTTTTTTTGAATCGAAATTGTAGTTTTTATTTTTCTTTGGTGAACCTGAGATTAATTGAGTGTTGCTGAAATTTTCTGATACTCCAACTGTTCTCTAAATTTTTTAATAAAAATATTAACATGTTTTTAAATTTTAAATTACTTTAACCCTAAGGCAAGATTTAATGCAAAAGCACCAAATTAAAATTACAATTATAATTCCTAAAAGTAAACCAATAAGAATAAATACAAAAATTGGTAATGAATTGTCATAAAATTTTTCACATTCCATTTGAAATAAAACTAAAGCTTTTGGAAACTAATAGATACAATTTTGAAACATTTAAACAAACTTATTTTATGAATACAAATCAACTTATGGAAAATATAACAAGTATTGAATGAAAATTAGTTAATGTATTTCACTATTTTTTATATTTATTTAAATTAATTATGTATTTTGAATAGTAGCCAAGTTGTGATATAGTTTAGTGAGTAGATCGACTTCATAAATGTACATCATTAATTTACAACCAATCAAACTCCTGTACAATTAAGTAGACGAATTCATTAGACATGCAACAAAAATAATTTTTATTTAATGTTTTTGTACCGCAATGTTTTCTACAAACAGATACGCATTTATGTGAAGACTTTAACACACAAACTAGTTCAAGTTTGATTATGTATTGTAATGTGTGTTTATATTTAAAATCGTTGCCAAAATTTGGTTTAGTATCGAATCTTACTGTGGTTTGTAAGAACAGAGTCTAGAAATTTCATTATTTTTCTCTTACTAGAGTGGCGATTTTTAAAAATTCGTTTATATTTTCTCTCCTTGCTTTAATGTGAGCATTATGATCTAAGAAAATATGATAGTCCACACCAAATAGCCTACAGAATGGATTGATCTATACACGTGATCAAGTTTGTCGAATGTCTGAAAAATTTATACATCTCTGGCATTTTTAAAATTCTGGTGCTTTATAAATGTGTGAGTTCAAATTTCGTTACATTTTTATCCATAATCAGTGATTTATATTATTAACTCTGTGATGATACGCTCTTACCAGCTAGAATGCTGATAATTTACCACATGCTGCCTGGTTAAGAGCTGTGTCAAACACCTTTCAAACATCTCCTTTTTATGGTATTTCCAATAGTAAGTTTATTGATTATATTTGAGTTTGTAATCTCTAAAATGTTTACTATTCTTAATTTAGAAAACATCATTGAATATAAACCAAGAACTGGTTGTTTTTAGGTTTCTTGTAGAAATGATTATCATGCCAAAATTGATAATTTAATGAAGCTAATTAATTTTATTTCATATAAAACATTTATCTAAAATTTAAAACCTTTAGATGTGGATGACCTTTAATCGGCTTTCAATTTTAATTAGTTATTTCGTTCAATATTTACAACGTGAAATTTTTGTTAAAACAGCATAAACAAATGGATTTAAAATGATATTTGAATTATTCAACTAATTTACAATCTTATTTAACAGTTTGGACTTAAAATTTTTATAAATGTTTGTGAAGGAGATTAAAATTGATAACTAATTTTTTGAAAATTTCATAAAATTTCATTATAATTTGTAATTAAACATTGCAATGAACAGACACGTTCATAATATAATAATTTCTTTCAATAATCAATAATCTGATTTTCTATTTTTATTCTTGGCATAATATTGGTAAATAAATTTCGAAATTAAACTGGCAGGTAAATTACAATTATTCTTCGCAAGTGAATTAAAATAATATTTTTTCAGTAAACAATTGACTTTAACTGATGTGATTAAATTTTATTTTTAAGACCTAGTAATGGGGTTATTAGATTATAGAATCTAACTGTATTAGGTTAAGTTAAAGAAGTAAATCATAATTGAAATGTAAACATGTTGAATTCGGTAAATGGGAAATTATTTATTTATTAGTCCTTTGGTTGTGAAAGTATGATATATCTGATCTGTGATCTATCATCCTTGGTTGTGAAAATCGGATTTACTAAATGCTGTTAAAAAGTTTCGTTCAGAATGAAGACCATAAATTAATACAGTAAAGATTCTGGAAACTAGTTATAGATTTATTAGTGGAAAGATTTTAAACAGAGGGTCAGCCAATGCGTAGTAATAAATTTGTTTCAAGAAATTTCCTCAAGCAGTTATTTGACCCAAAGCATCAATTAAATTGCTCAGTTTGTAGCATTTTGCCATCATTTTATAAAAGAAAGCAAAATATGTACTAATATGACCAGTTTAAAAAACCTAATTTATGTGGTAGGATAATAAAAATATTTTTGGTATAAATAGAATTGTATTAGTTTTATTTTATGAAATGAATAAATTCAAATATTTGATAATTACTAATGAATATATATTTAATTAATGTATAAAATTTGAATTGTTGGATTTGTGTGAAATTAGGTCAGGCTTGTGATTTTAAATATATTTTATTTATATGTAACTAGTTAAAGCTAACCAGTTCTGATATCGAGGTATGCTTTCAAAGATCCTAAAGTTGTTTGGGGCTTATTTGTTAATAAATGAAATTGGTTCAATTCTATTCATTTCTAATGGTATATGGTATTTGTGGGTTTCTGTATTTCATTGTTGTCATCAGACAACCCCATGCAAAATACACGTTGTTACTATTTAGTACCCGTTGCTAAGTAATGTTAGAATTGTGTTGGAGTGAGTGGTCGTCCACAAGACTGTAATTTCTCGGACGTTGCTCAAATTTAACGAGCTGTTGATAGAAGACCTGTACTCGTTTTAAAGCTCATTGTCTTGTTATATTTCCATTTTCAAATGTTCACAAAACTTATTATTTTTATGTACAGAGAAATTTAACAAGAAAAAACAGTTCCAAAAGTTCATTAATTCCATATTTTCCTCAAAACTTTCGAGAATCTACTTGACTTTGACTAGAATGAGGTCATTTTTGCTTGGTTGTTTTCGTTTCTTCCTCTCGCTCTTGGTACGCTACCTGCGCCGGAGTGAAGACCAACTAGTAGCTAACAGCACTACCCTCCTGACTGGTTGAGAAGGCGACCTCCACACCGCGGATTGTGGTCCGTTGAGCCTGTACTATATGTTTCTCATCTTGTCAACCCTTTTGAGCATCGTTTAACTTTTGAAAAATTCTTTTGAACCATGCTAGTTCAATCCACATTTATTTGCGTCTTGGACTTTTCGGCTCATCTGCAGGAGTTGGCTTTGTAATTCGGTGTTCTCCTGTCTAAGCTTGGCAAACTCTTGGCTGATAGAGCGGATAGCATGCATGTCTAAAATATAAATTGTAAATGACTAGCAACATTCTGATGAAATTCAGCATGGGCCGTTTTATTAATTTCTGGGTTCAATAGTCCCACTCGGTTGTCATTATTAAAGGTTTAACACAGGCTCAAAAAACTAAACCTGATCTCTTAGAGGGAGCAAAATTTCCTTTATGATAGAACGAATCACATTATAAAAGTGTAATTCCACAGTCACAAATTGAGAACATACGTGTAACCGAGGATTTTTAAATTCCTAATAATGTTTACTGCATAATTGATGTCGGTTTCTTATTTGTTGCACCGCAAGGAAATTTTAACTTACAATTCGGAGTTGTTATGGTTACTAATTTACTCAGGACTAAAATTAATCGGACCAAGCTCCCTAAAATTCCTTAAAGCTATCGAGTTGTATCTCATTCAAATTAATTTATACAGCCTGAATTAACCCTCTAACTACGACACAAAACAGTTCCATTAAATACCAAAAGGGTCGCTAAGGACCTGCAAACATTACTTCAAGTTACACGTTTATTTTTAATAGAAAATTATATATTGATAATTGAATGAATGTATTATAATACATGTGAATGTGTTCAGTAAATTATTCGCGACTAATATGTTGTTTGAATGGTTCATTTTAACTTTAGTTTTGATTGTGGTGTTTTTGAATCTTGGATTTCATTACTCGGGTCATTATTTTAGTCTTCTAATACTCGTTGGCGTGTACCGGTCTCGGAGTGAACCCATATGTTTTTTATGGAATGAATAGCATGGTCGGCCTATTTTTTCTAAAGCGATGCCTAGGAATTAGTTCCAACAGTTAAGCAAGTCAGTCGATTTGATTCCAAATAAAGGAGAGTCGAGCGTCGTGCAAGGGACAAAATGTCTCCAATAAGAGAAGTTCACGACAAATTTTCTACTAGATGTCGGGCAGGATATCGTCCAGAAGCTCAAATTTGTGTGGATGAGTTTAGAGGACGATGCCCATTCAAAGTTTACATTCCTTCAAAGCCAGGAAAATATGGTATGAAAGTCTGGCTTTGCTGTGATGTCGAAACGTTGTATGTCTGTAACCTACAGCTCTATACATGGCGACAAGGGAGCACACCTGATGTAAATCAAAGTCAAAGAGTAGTCCTTGAAATTACGTCACCATTTTCTGGTTCTGGTCGTGGGGTTACCGGAGATAATTTTTTCTCTAGTTATTCATTGACTAGAATGTTAGAAGAAATCGACAATTCATGACTTCTATTATTCTGGTTCTGGTCGTGGGGTTACCGGAGACAATTTTTTCTCTAGTTATTCATTGACTAGAATGTTAGAAGAAATCGACAATTCATGACTTCTATTATTCTCAACAATAAACAAAGAGAGGTGTGTTCGAGTTTGTTCGTCTTTCATGAACGAACTACTGTAGTTTCATACGTACCTAGGAAAGGAGACAATGTCATTTCGATGCCCACCCAACATCACAATAGGGACATTCACTTGGAGTGAGATAATAAAAAGCCTGAAATAAACCTGCATTAAAACCACACAAAAGAAGCCGTTGATAATTTGGATAAGCTTGTTCGGACGAACTCATGTCAAAGAAAGTGTCGCAGATGGTCCTTTGTATTTTTTCAAAATATTCTCGATATTGCAGCGTACAACGCAGCAGTAATATTTTTCACTGTAAATCCTTCATCGAGACAAATCACAAGGTAGGCGCTTATTTTTAGAGTATTTGGCAAATGAAATGAAATCACCAGCTATCATGAATCACATAAAAGTCCCTGAATTCCTTACACCTTCATTGTCGGTCAACACCAATGCTTCTTCAAAAGTGTGTCGCAAAAAGAAACGCTTTAACTTCTCTCTGTATTTGAAGGACAGAAAGACAGCAGAAACATGCAGCACAGTAGTGTTGGGCCAGAACACAAACGGCCTTGAGAAATGTTTAAATGGATCGGTAACACACATGCAAATATAACATGCAAATTCAAAATTAAACCTATTGAAACATCAATTAAACCCTACCAAATACGAGAAAAAAGAGAATTAAATATAAAATAATAAACATAAAAATAAATTAAAATAATAACAAAATGCAACAAGATTCGCACGATACAAACACAAATATAACACGAAAACCCAACAAATTCGACAAAAATTGATAAATTAATAAAAGTTTATGAAAATGAAACTTAAATCAAAAGATTTGAATTAGTAATAATTCAATAAAAATTCTAAATGAAAAATTATTAAAATAAATTGAAAAATAATAAAATTAAAGATTAGAATACACTAGAAAATAACAAGGTCGAATTTTGTTTTACTACATCAAATTTAACACGCGAGGTTAGGGACAGAAAATAGGTATAAATACCGATTCATTTTCACATTAAAACTAACCATTTTTAACCAAAAACTATTTTAGAATCTTAGCATTTTAAAGTCAATTCTTTGAATTTTTAGGTGAGAAATAGTTTGATTTTTGGAGCTCTCTCTCCACGTCACTTCCTCGCAACCTCGATGGAGCTCTGCTTGGAAGTCGGCGTGAAGGGAGATGCAATGTTATGAATTTTTATTTTTATAGAATGGACCGTAGGGTAATTTATGTTTATTTGTTATATGCCTTAATAAATATTTATAATATTCATAAATTGTTTTTATACAATTAAATAAAATTAATTTTGTCGAAATTTTTCCGGCCCACAGCCAACACATATTGCAAGTTAGTAAAATATATACAGTACAGATTCGTGTAAGCGCGTGGAAAATCGCCAATGATATGTACCCGTGAAGACCCAGCGTGCGGAACGCAGGGGTCGTAACGTCAATATTGTTCCATATAGAAGAAATGAGAAATAAGGAAGAGGTCTTTTGGCTGCTCCCTCGTTTCTCATTTCTGTAAAATCGACCTAAATTATTTTACACACGGCTCAAATTCATCACACCGAGTAGTCCAGTGGGCACTCATTAAATATAATATAAACACAATATGCGCCTAAGGCTTATTAAAGGGCAAGGGTACGGGGAATAAATTAATTGTTGATTAAAAATAATATAAATTCGTTGATTAAAAATAAATTAATTTGTTGTTTAAAGATAAAATAATATAAATTCGTTGATTAAAAATAAATTAATTTGTTGTTTAAAGATAAAATAATATAGATTCGTTGATTAAAAATAAATTAATTTGTTGATTAAAGGTAATGTAATATAAATTCGTTGATTAAAAAAATAAATTAATTTATCGATTAAAGATAAAATAAAATATAAATTCGTTGCTTAAAAATAACTTAATACAAATTCATCGATTAAAACTGAATTAATACGAAATCGTTGTTATAGAGCAAAAAAAATAGAATCGTTGATAAATTAAATTTGTAAATGAATTAAATTGATGGAATTAAACTTTAATGAATAATTAATATGAATTCAAAGAAAAGAAAAACCATAATTTTACTTAAGTAGTTGAAGGAAAAATCCAATGATTGCACCCCATAATTTCCGCACCATAATCTAAATCCAAATCAAAGTACGAGAAAATGCATTTTCCTGAACCATTTCATAAGAAAATGAGAATTGAATAAAACAATTGAACGTCATCGAAAAGTAATAAAATTTATTCCAATAAAAATAATTGTTCCATCGTCCGCTAAAGAGTAAGGAACGTCATCGAGAAGCAATAAAATTCCATTAAAATGATTCTTCCAATAGTTGATAAGGAGTAACTCCCGAATTCCTATGACGACGTTAAATTTGCGCGAAATTAAAAATCATAAAGTAGAATACCAACCATTTGCAGAACCCGTTGTAGAATCACCCTCGGCAAACCAAACAGAGATACTTAACAATATCTAAAGAGAATTAATAACATTAAAAACTGATACATAAAGCAGAAAACGTACCAAATCACGGAATGTCGAGTTGTCGACAATCGCCGAAAATTAATAATCGACCATTGACCATTTCACTCCACAATGATCGGAAACCGACAAATGCGACAGGATGTGTATTCTAACTGTGAATAGGGTCAATGAGATAAATAATTCAGAATTGGTTTACCACTAATAATCTAATAATTCCAGCATCCGGAGAATTGACTGAAACGAATCAATAAATCTGATCAGGAAAAGCTTCATAATGGAATTTACATCACATTCGGAGGAGGCAACCATAAAACCAGGAATGTTCTTGGAGGGAGAAGGACCGGAAAAATTGGTCGCTGTAAATAGTGGTAACTTATTTTGAATTTTACAATTTTTATCGTCTTTCTTTAATGATAGTTAAATGATTATAATTGCGATGTATCTTGTTAATCTTATTAAATGATTTTAATTTCTCTTTTTACAAACAATGATAATTTTATGAAACTGTGCAAATCGTAAGATACCATTCATAAGATAGTTTGGATTCTAGCGTATAGTGGACGGTTCCATATAAATGTTAATAATATGGCGTTGAATTTCGGTTAGAAGGAATAGTTCCTGTAGTTAAAGGCTCTGAGTTTCACTGAGGAAAGCGATAGTTGATATTTGTCTCCTAATATTTACAAATCTGGTTCATAAATTGCAGATTAAAATATTTATTTCAAGATCTAACTCACAAATGTATTATCAGATGTATATGGTGAATCAGCATTAGAATTAGTTCTCTAATATATCATCTCTAGTTTATATATTTATTACTTACTGATAAACCTATTGAATTAAAACGAAAAATTATTAATATTGGAGGAGTTGCATGTTATTAAATATTTCCACAATCTAGATTCCGAACCCCCAGAGGATTGACGATGCAATATTTAGAGAAAAGATCTAATTAATAAGAGTTTTAATGGTATATACGATAAGACGATATAATATGACATCTTCTTAATCTATAATCATGAAATGCATTTTCAAAACCATAATAATAAAGGAGGGAACACTAGGACGCTAAATACCTGAAATATATTTCAAGGGAATTATTTTCCAACATCAATCTGCAATCATCATTCGTGTCAAATACTGTTGACCAAAACTACAAGTTAAATCATCTCAATAAATGCGTTGCTGAGGCTTTCCCGTAAGTGGATACCCTATTAACAATATTTAATTTCAGCTATCAATTCCACGATTTCCCTCGCAGATCGCTGGAGATGGGCTTGGGCCCAATACCGCCAAGAACGATGTCCGGATTTCCCGCCGTCGAAATTCCTCGACCGGGATAATCTGGGAGTGGGCACGTCTACTCAATGGAGCCCGTCAGAAGAAATACATCAGCAGGCCCGGCAGCAATTAGAAAACCTAATGTCACAACAACGAGACTTGAATTCGCAGGTGGCCCGAGCTCGCCAGCATTTGGCAAACGTAGAAGAAGATTACAGCAATTACAGTATTAGTAATAGTGCTCAATTTTTGCGGACAATCCACCCACTCGAACACATTTCCAACGTTGCCTGGCAACGGGTGCCGAGTGGTAGTTGAAGTAACATGTTGTATGGCGTTACTGGGGTAACCACAGGCTAATTCAAACAAACAACGAAACCCAGTAGCCCACCAGTAGGTAGATGTGTGCCACCTGGCTAACTTTTTGGTACCCCCTCCCTAACAAAAACAAAACGAACTAAATTATAATGTAAACACAAAAAAAAATTACAAAATAATGAATAAGAACAAGAATGTATATAGGTATACATTTATCAATTCAATGAACTTATAAAATGAACTAATAATTCAATGAGTTTATAAAATTTAATTTTAAATTTATTCAGTGTAAATTTATTTCTTAAAATTTTTTTAAAATTTTTATCTTTTCATAATTTAGTTTAAAAAAAAATTACATTTAAATTTCAAAAAAAATAAGTATAAAGATTTATAGAATAAACTGATGATTAGGTAGCTATTAGCTTTCTGGGACCACACACAAAAATCCCCATTAAAAAAAGGGTGGGGAGGGTTTTTTTTAGTGATTATTTTGGGTGTGTATTGATTACATAATGATGTAATCAAGATAATTAATTTGTATGTGTGCACATTTTTTTTGATAATTTTTTTTGTGTATTTTTTTTCCCAATTTTTTGTGTGTGTATTTTTCGAAATTTTTTTCGAGTTTTTGGCGCTATTTTTTTTAAATTCAAATTTTTGGAACATTTTTTTAAAATTCAGATTTTGGCGAATTTTTGAAATAAAATTGAAATATTTTTTTTGAATAAATTTTTTTTCAATCACACTATAGTCAGGGGGTATTTTTGAAAAAGACTAAAATAAATTGGCTTGAATCTCCTAAGATGAACACACTATAGTCAGGGATATTTTTAACTCGTAATAAAAAACAATGCAATATTTTGTCTCAATACTTTCTATAGGTAAATATAGGCATAAAATAAAAATGGCTTGAATTGCCTACTGATAAAAAATTGACATGGGTATTTTATAGGCGTGCTAAAAAACACACTTGAAATATTTGTTCACACAATTTTCATAGGCAAATTTAGGCTCTAGATAAAAATAATTTAAAATATTTAAAGTAAATTAACACGTTGACGGACAGTAGGAACAAGCGAAGTTCGAAAATTGACACTATATGTCGCACTACTCCCTTCACAACCACGTGCATACTGAATCTGCAACTCGTATAACAGGTGAAATATGAACTTCAACCTAAAAAGATGTTTTCAAAACACGACACTATGCTTCTACGTATACGCCAGTAAGTGCACATTTGTGCTGCTATAGCCGTAGTGTCTAAAAACGACCGTTTCGTTTTGGACGGCTATAGCAGTCATGCCACATTGTGAACTTCGCTTTGACGGCTATAGCCGCAATTGTCCGTCAACGTGTTAAGATAAATTAAAGTACATTAGGATACATTAGAGTATTTTAAAGTAAATTAAAGTAAATTAAAGGGTCTAAAGTAAATTAAAGTACATTAGAGTATATTAAAGTAAATTTAGATAAATTAAAGTAAATTAAAGTAAATTAGAATACATTTAAGTATATTAGAGTAAATTAAGGTAAATTAAAGGGTCTAAAGTAAATTAAAGTACATAAGAGTATATTAAAGTAAATTAAGGTACATCAGAGTAATTTAAAGTACGTTAGAATAAATTTAAGTAATTAAGGTTCTTAAAGTAAATTAAGGTGCCTAGAGTAAATTATGGTAAGTTAGGTAAGAATTTTTTAAAATTAAATAGAGTCAACAGTTAAGTTAAATAAGGGTAATTTTTAAAGCTGAAAATTTAAAAAGCAGTTATAGTAGGCAAATTATATAAGGTAAGAATTTTTTAAAATTAAATAGAGGGTCAAAAGGTAAGTTACATAAGGTAAGAATTTTTAAAGTTAAAGAGTCGACAATATTGCATGATAAAATTTATTAAATAACAATTTTACTATAGTTTTATCGATCAATTTTTATACATATTTTTAAATGATAAAATATTTATCATAATTTTACAATGGAATTTTTTATACATATTTTTAAAAAATAAAATTTTTAACATAATTTTACAATGAAATTTTTTATACATATATTTAGATAATAAAATTTTTAACATAATTTTACAAAAATATTTTTTATACATGATTTTTAAATAGAATTTTTAGTATAATTTTTACTATGACTTTTTTATACATGTTGATAACGATCAAATTTTCAAAGAAATTTTTCAAAAACTTTTTTCAAAGAATTTTATTAAATTAAATTTTTGAGTTTCAGTGTTACATAGTATTGCCTAAGGTAGGTAGTAGTCATTCGCAAGAGCAACCCATCTCCTCTACTCTAACGCAACCCATCCTTCATAAAAAAAAATAATAAAATAATAATAATAAATAATAATAATAATAATAATAATAATAATAATAATAATACTTTCAGAAAACATAAAAAGTTAACTTACTTGGTATCAACTTCTGAACACTGATAACCCATACACAGTGAATAATTCATTAATAACTGAACAACAATCATTAGGTACTGTATACAAATAACCGAGTACTGTACAACTCTCTATACATACTAGGCATTCAATAATTTACTTATTCATTAAAATGACATATTTAAATAATATTTACTCTTTGAACACCGATATTCAACCAACTTAACTCACTTAAAAAATAAAATTTTCTTTCAATCATTTCCCCTTAAAATACTTGGTTATTCACACACTCACAATATGTTATCAATAACTAGTTACCGAAAAAATCAATATCAAAGATTGTTTACTGACCAAGAAGTCTTTAAATAAAAACACATAAAAATTTGAACAATCAAAAGAAATACAATTTCAATTACAAATTTTATTAACTTCTCTACTCTTTCATCGATCATTGATGTCTCCAAATTGTTTGGTTGCTTAGTTACCTGATTGCTATCAAGAAACTATTAATCATTAAAGCCCAATCAAGTGTTGCATTTTCTCTGAATAAAAATTTATTGCTTTACAATCTTGTATGTGATTTATTGAAATTATTTTGTAAAACTTAGTTAAAAGACTTTGAAATTTTTTTATTATTTTTGTAATATTTTTAAATACGTCCAACAATGAACAATTACTTAAAGTGGTTTTCAAAGATAAATGTCAATATTTTCATTTAATTTTCACATGTCCCTAAATAAATTAATTGCTAACTCATCAAATAATTAATTAAATTTATTTTTATAGATTTTCTGATCTTTTCACCCCCAACTCTTATTGTTTAGTGAATGATAAATTAATTAGTAAGTACAAGTAGTGGTTAATCTAATTGTTAATGAAAAGAAACTTAATTAGAAAAATATTCTTAAATTAATTTCTCAAAACATATATTATTTTCATTGTAGATGGAATAAATTTTCATATATTTATTGAAATGATTCAACTCTTAAAATTATTAACTCAAAGATGCTAAAGGTTTGAATAAAACTTATATAAAAAAATAATATCTACCACATTACTAGAAATTAAATGATTATCAACCAACCACTAAATAAGTTGTATTTCTAACAAAGCCTAAAAAACTACACGGAACAGGTACTTATAGATACCGATAAAATCTACTAAAAATCCAAATATGTATGTTTAATTATTGTAAAATACTTGTTTTTGTAAAAATAAGACTTATACCTAAATTATGATTATCATGTGATTAGAATTTGATTAAAGTTGTGAGAAATATTTTAAGTTGTTAAATTTTAAATAAAACTGCTTAATTTGTAAATAATGTTAGTACTTTGAAGAAATTTTAAAATAAGACCTTCAGCAAAGTAGTAAGAAAATAGTAGTTATTGAGTAATACTTATTAAAATTACTAAAGTTTTATAATTTTTGACAAGTCTTGATATATCTTTAATAAAATTTGTTAGTACTTTGAATAAAATATTCAAAAAAATGTTTCAACACAGTAGCAAATTGTAAAGAAAATAGTACTTATCAATTAATTAAATTAACTGAGTTGTAAAATAATTGAAAAAAAAATTTGTTAGATTTTTAAAAATTTTAAGATTGTTAGGTAATTGTTCTAGATACTTGTTGAATGAAAATTAATTGTACAATTTCTCTTCATTCGTAGAAATAATCATATATATTTAAATTATTCAAAAAATTTTTAATAACAACACAAGTAATGGGTAACATAAATTTTTTAAATACTAGTCATTTTTAATTAAATTACAAATAATAAAATCAAATAAATACTTGAATACAAATAATTACATGAATCAAACAATTTTTTTAGAACCGAACACGTATAGTATATTTTATTCAGATATCAATAATATCATTAAAATTAACCAAAATCTTACTGATATATTTTGATAACCCTTACTCTTAACCAATCATTTCTCTTTAAATGACAATATTTACTGCTATATATATTAATTATTTTCATATAAACACCGATTTATATCGATATTCAACCGAATAAATTTCTTGAAATTCCCTTAAAATAAATTCATCTCTTGACCAATCATTTCCCTTTAAAATAACAAAATCTAACTTACACAACCTCTTAAAAATATCAACAAACCTGTTCTTATTCGATAATTTCCCCTTAAAAGATTATACATTCTCTTCTTAACCAATCATTTATCTTTAAATGACAATAATTCCAGCTGTATTCATTATTTTCAAAAAAAAATCACCGACATCGATATTTAACCGAATAAATTTCTTGAAATCCCCTTAAAATAAAATTCATCTCGTGACCAATTATTTCTTCTTAAAAGATCATAAATTCTCTTCTTAACCAATCATTTCTCTTTAAATGACAATATTTCCACTCTCACAAAAGATTTATCCACATATTGATATCTATCTGAACAAAGCCCATTAAAAATACTATAAATTACTCCTCTATATTCTCCATTTAGAAAATATTTACCCTTTGAACACAGATATTCAACTAACTCAATCCATTTATAAATGACAACAAACTTGTTCTTAATCGAGTATTTTCCTTAAAATATCATAAAATTTCCTCTTAACCAATCATTTCCCTTGAAATGACATTTTCCCCCAATGCACCAACAATATACATATTTTTTTAAAAATTTCTTTAGAAATTTATATTTAACCGAATAAGATCCTTAAAAATCCATCATTCGGATTATATTATATGTATTCAACCAATCAAATTCCCTTAAAATTATCATAAAAATCTGAATTTTACCAATAAAAATATATTTTCTTTAAAGTATTACATAATTGTTATTGATACCCAATATTTTTAAAAATCAACTGATTTAATCAACTTTTTAAATAGAATATAAAATTATAATTAAAAAATCATTTACTATTCAAAATCTATCAGTCAAATTGGATTCTAATTGGTAAATAATTATCTAAAATATATGTTTCATAAACATTTTGTTCCTAAAATAAACTTTTATTTAAAATAATCCTAAAATCAAGTAAAATTTATTAAATTATCAAGAAATTAAGTGCTTCTAAAATTATAGATTTATCCTCATTTCTTCAATATTTTCTACAAAAACAATAGTCCCCAAATCCATTAATCTTCAACAGAAAACCATAAAATTCACAAAGATGATTAGAATTTACTAAAATAAATTAGATATTATTAAATATCATAAAATTTCCCTAAAATCTCTAATTGATTTACATAGCCTAAAAATATTTTATTTTTTTCGAGTACAACCTAATCTATTGAAGTGTGTAATTAAATTTATTAAAAGTTAATTAAATTTTCATTGAAAATGACAAGTCAATAACAAGTCAACAAATGGAATTTTAATTAGTAGAGATTATATTCTATAAAGAAAATTTTCAGTGAAGAAGTAATATTGGTGACTGAAATCGTTGAAATTACTGGAAAAGTGGGATAGCTAAAGATATCTACTAAATAGATGAAATATCAATTGATATATTAAAACCTTACAAGGGTAATATACTTTGAAGAGGAAAATATTCACTGAAGAGGAAAAATATTCATTAAAGTGAGAAAATATTAATTAAAGTGAGAAATTATTCATTGAAGAGGAAAATATTCATTGAGAGAAATTATTCATTGGAGAGAAAAAATATTTATTGAAGAGGGAAAACAATCATTGAATAACGTAAAATATGGATTGAAGCTAAAAAATATTCAGTGAATCGAGAATTGCATATAATAAATTAGACGGTAAAATTTCTCAATGATGAGATGAAATATCAATTAAATATTGGAAAATACTTGAAATAAATGGAGTCTGAATTATTCACTGTTCAACAAATATACTTAAAAGATGAAAATATTCACTGAAAATGAATTGTACTTTAAGAGTGGATGAATTACTAATATATTCAATTAAAAATTATTAACAATTGAGTAGATTTAGTCGGTTAATTATATTTAAATAAGGATATATATTGTTGATATATACTTATGCGCGGATGAATAGTTATTTAAAAAAAACGCGCGCGCCTATACTAATAATAGGAATTGATCCGTCCGTAATTGGTATCCTTTGGGTTTCTACATATCTCGGCATATATGCTGCAGGTAATGTTTTCATCGCTTGATTGATTATGGGGTTTTTCGTGATTTTTCTAAAGGATGCTAGGTTGTATATATGTGCTCATTACCGCTATCTTCCTTCTCATCGCCAATATCATGCTGCTTTCGCTTCCTTGTTTTTATAACAATTATGGGTTTGTGATGATTATTTACAATTGTTTGACTATTTGCCACAAAATTTGGGCTATTTTACTAAGATTCGTTATGATTCATCTTGATTTTAAGTAGCGGTCTGACTTTTCTGTTTCTCTTTCTTTTTATCTCTGTTGCTTTTATTATCATATTTGGTTTCTCGTTTCTGTGATTGGTATTAACTTTATTTTGACATCGTTTATCCTTTTTGTTTGCCCTTACTACGATTTGCAAGATTCTTTCGGTATTCCATTTTGATTGGGTGCATTTTGTAGTTCAGTCTCATCATCTTTTGTCTTGTCGTTTATTGGCATTGCCCTTTGCATTCTCTCTTTACTGATTTGATTTGTCTTTCTTGTTATCTGGTTTTTGATTGTTGAGTTGGTTTTGGTTTGTTCTCTGATCCTTTCTTCATTCATATCTAGTGTTGAACGTCAGTCTGGTTTGGAATTACTATTTCATGATATCCATTTTTGTCTCGTTTGGCTGCATCTAGTTTCACTTGCAGTTGGTTTTTTTCTTGTTCTATTCCTCGAATTAATTTTGAGTCTCTTTCACTCCTTTGCTAGTTTTATTTCTTTGTCTTTTTCGTTTTTCCGTTTAACTTAATGACCACAATTTTTTTTCTCAGTTATCTACCTTTTGTTGTTATTCGTCAGTTTCACATTAACTGATTCCGTTTTTTGTCAAATTATTCTCTATCGTCTTTTTCGTTAACTGACTTGATTTCTCATCTATTTCTTCGATGCTCCCGTTTTGTCTTGATAATTCCTTTACTGTTTTGCTGCTTTATCTTACTTCTGTCGTGGGTTTGTTATCGTTGTTCCTCATTTTCGTCTTTCATCTGATTGTACTGAATTTTCTAGGCTTTAATTTGCTCTCCAAATCTACTCTTGTTTCTGATTTCCTTGACGGCTTCGGTATCTCTTAGTCGGTTTATTTCAATTTCTGATCCCGATCTGATCCTTGGTTTGAACTCGTCTATTTCTGCTTGTACATTTAGTTTTTGGATATTGGGCATCGTCGTTACAACTGCGCTTTAATGTTTGATATACTTGGTTAGCTTCCAATTGACTCGTTTCTCAATTTTAACGTAATATCGCATCACTTGTCTTTCTCATTCCGCTTTATTCTTTGTCACATCGTCTGATTTTTAATTTGTTTTCGCACCTTGACTATAATATTTATATACTACTTTTATATACTATCGGATATTATTATACTCGTTCCATATAATATTTATACACTACTTTTATGCATTACTATATAAACATATCTATTATATACATTATATGCACACTCCTGACTATTTCTTACTTATTCGTCTTCAAAAGGACTACGCGCAAAGTGCGTATCCCTCCGCATCTCTCGTCAATTACTTAATATATATCAATCTCGCTTATCCACGAGTGGTGCTATTAATGCCGGTGGTTGTCTTAATTCCTTGTATGCTACTGAATTTTGCTTCTTATTACTATCTCGGTTTTCTCCCTCTTCGTTATCATCTTTTTTTCCCTGTCTTTATCTTCATCATCCTTTTTATCCTGGTCTTTATTACATCGATCATTCTCAATCTTGTTGTCCTCGACATTTATTTCTTTGATTATCTCTTCATACATCTTGATTATCATTTTTCTTCCATTTCTGATGTCATCAATTTCTTGTTTTCTACCGCTAGATTTTCGTTGTATCCGGTGCCATTCTCCTACCAATGTTTCTAATTCTTCCTTTCTGGACCCTATTCTCTCAGGCTCTCTTTTATTGTCCGTGAATTTTATTTCTTCTCTTTTTAACAAAGTTTTTATCGTCTTTGGTAATGCATACTCGGAATTTATTGCTCTTTTTAGTAATATATTTTCATTGCTTTCGAATTTGTTTACGTCTATGATTTCGTTATCGGATTTTCTTTTTCTCCAGTTGATCAGTTTTGCTGCTGCTTCATCGTATCCTCTCTCGATTGCTCCAATGATTGGATTTAATTTTGTCCTATTATTTCGATGTCATCTTGAATTGCATTTATCGAAACGAACTCTATTGTGCTTGCTTCTCGCGATATCATAATATAATTTAACATCGTTTTTCGTTTATTGTCCATCTCATTTAGAGTTGAATCGGTTTTTAATAACTCCCTCAGAATTTTCGTTGACGCATCTCTTGACACTGCAATCCTCATGGGTGTTTGTCCTTTCTCATTTCTGATATTTGTATGTTGTCCACATTGGTTCGTTGCTTCAAAATTTTCCATCGTTCGTTCTTCGTTTTTGCTTTCCATGGCATGGTGTAGTGGTGTATTATCCGCTATGTCAATTATTGTGAATAATATTGGAATTCTTTTCATTAAGATGCTGATTTTCGCTGTTGATTTTCAGCCTTTCGCGTAGTTCGAGATCATCTTTGTTAATCCTTCTAATATCTCGGTGGTATTCTTGTTTCTGATCCATTTCGGCATTATTTCCTTAGTTATTTTGATGATTGTTTCCACCTGTATCCGGTAATTCATTCTAGCATCGTGGATTTCGTTATATTCTCGTTTCTGTTTCGCCTGAATACTATAATATCTTGATTTTGTTTCTTGGCTGTTTTCGACTCTGGTAACTTGTTTCGCCATGTCTAATAGGTTTTTCTGCCTTCCAGTTTTCATGTCTTTTCCAGGTTCGTAGCTTGATTTGACACTTGTATCATTCGCTGGCTTTATTCTGGTGATGGTATTGATCTCTTCTGGTTTGCTATTGCTTCCTCTCATTAGTCCCACTATTCCGGATAGGTTCTGAGTCTGTTTATTTGGACAATTCCGAGTCATATGTCCCCATTTTAGACAGTTAAAACATGTTCCGCGTCTTTTGTGACAAATGGTATCCCACAATGTTGGCATATTTGATGTCGATAGTAGTCATTCTCTATGTGTCCCGATTTTTGACATGTTTCACGATATTCTCTGATATTTACGCTGTTAGCTTTCGTATCAATTGTCCAGATATTTTCTTCGTTCGTTGTGGTTTTCCTAGTTTTGTTTTGTTGAGTATATCCATGTCGTATTGTAATTTTCCTTTCCACATGGGTTGTTTTGCTGAGTTCGTCAATTACATCTTCTTTTGTCTCAATTATCAATTCACTGACTGTTTTTGATCTGTCTTGCATATTCAGATTTCTCGTTTGTTGCTTTTGGATTCTCTTTTCGATTAGTTCTCCCTCTGAAATTTTATTAACCATTAAAATATCTATTACCTCTTGTTCGATTGACGTCACTCCTATTTCTATATTATCTCCTGTTGTTTGCATAGATTTTGACTCCAACACTTCACTTTTCACGTTTATTTGAAGTTCATCTTTCTTGTCCTTTTCATTATTGTTTAGCTCTTGTTGTACCATGTTTATTTTCGCTTTCCTTATCGATTCTCTTTTCGATTTTTGTAGTAGTACCCTCTGATTTTGATATTTTGTTTTTGTTTTTCTGATATCTTTTTATCGCTGATTTTGTTGCTTCTTCGTAGTCTGTTGTTCTTTTCTATTCTTGAATTATCTTTATTTTTTCTTCGCTGCGCAATTCTTGCTCTAATTTTATTTTGACCTCTTGAGTTTCGTCTTTCTTAATTACTTCATTTTCTTTGTCGTTATTTTCGTTATTTATTGCCATACCATCCTCGCTGTTGACAACACACTGCTCCGCGGTGTGGATTTCTTTTATATTGACTATTCTCGACATATTGCTTCTACTTGATATTTGATTTCTGTTCATCCGTTTTTGTCGAATTTCTTGGATTTCTTCTCTCTGTAATCTCTGCCATTCAATTTGTTGCTGTTCCGGGTATTTTCTGGTTCATTAATATCGAACATCATTCATGTCTCTCCTCGTATTACTTCGTTGTCTTTGATTGTTTGCGGATATTCGTTGAATCATACCTCCTAATTGCTCAATCTCTTGTATTTGATTGCTTTGTGTACTTTGGCTATAGTTGTTCGATTTTTGATTGTCTCGATTTTCTCGCTATTGGACAGTTTGTAGCTATATGTCCGTTTAGGTTGCAGTTGTAACAGGTTCTACTCTCGTATCTTGTGGTTGTCCTCATTATCGTCATATCTCTTGGATGTCTGACTCTTCTTGAATTGGTTTGGTTTTTATTGACCTTGAATTCTTCTCATTCGACAATTTAAAACAGATTATCATTTCTTCTCCTACGTTTCGTGTAGGGTTCATTAATATTGGTTGTTTGTTGATACTTTCTGTGCGAACTCTTCTATCACATCCTTGGTAATTCTTTAGTTGATAATCTCGGTCAGTTCGGCATCCTTCTTTTGAACAGATATTACATACTGGATTGTAGCTCGCGTTGTTAATCCTAAAATAATTATTATAATTTATAAATTTACCTCTACTGTCTTGAATCCTCTTAACTGGAATATCGCAAATTCGTGATGGTTTTTTAATATATTGATTTGTTTGCGGGTAAATATCTTTCGTTTGTCTCGTTGTTTCCATCGCTACTTTTATTGGTTCTGATACTTGATCTTTTAACTCGGTTTGATCATTTTCTCTTTTGACTCTTTCTTCAATTGTGGTTAATATTTTCTGTTCCCGTATGATTTCCGTTTTCCTTGTTTCAGCTACTTTTGTTTCAACTGTTTTCCTTTCCGAATTTCCAGTTTCCTTTTCGCCATTTAAATCTTCTTTATTGGTTCTCGACTCCTCATTTCCGGTTCATCGCGTGTGATTTCGTACGTTGTTGATTCTTTCAAATATTTTTCTGTTTCATCCGTTTTTTTACTTTGCGACTCTTGGTTAATTTCCTTTCGAAGTTTTTCCGTCTCTTTACTTGTACTTGTTTTCAACTGAATTGCAATTTTTGGTTCGAGTAATTTCACGTTGTTTCCTTTGTCAGTTAACTTTTCATTTAATTTATCGCATTCTTCGGTTTCTGTTTCCAAACTTTCTAATCTTGTTGTAATCATTGGTTCTGCTGTCGCTACTGTATTAAGTTTTCTATCTGTTGCTGCTTTTCACTCTCTTTGACTTCTAATAAAATGATTTATTTCTTTATCCTTGTTCTCTGTTCGTTTTGGTATATTCTCAGTTTCTCTACTCAATGGTTTCCTTGATTCCGGTTTCTCGTTACTTGTTTTCTTGATTTATCTCTAGTTTATCGGCTCTATTATTCATCGTTTACTTGATCTCTTTACTCCTTTGGTTTACTTGATCTCTTTATTCCTTGTGATTATCTAAAAATAAATAACACTTCTAGTACATATTATTCTACATAAATTTCCGCATTAACTTTACGTATTATTCTCATTGCTTCTTTATCTTTTTAATTTTTTGTCTTTTGATTTTTAAGTTTATTTTGAATTATCTATAACTCGTATCAAATATCTATTTGCTTCTTATAAATTATTTTTATAGTCGCGTCAATTATCTGTATTGTCGTATCAATTAACTATTTTTATCAAATAAATCATCTCCATCATATCAACAATCGTCTTGTAAACTACTCTCCTTTATCTCTTCATAATTTGTCCCAAAAAAAATAAATAATCTCTTAATCTCTATGCACTGGCGCTCTATGGGCCTTTTAATTAAATCCTCTAGTCTTTTTCCTTAAACTTTATCCACTGTGATCGTTTTCCTTTTGATTCACCTCCTTTCATTTTAAATCTATTTTAAATTATCTATTTCTCGTATCAATTATCTATCATCCTCGTATTAATCTCGTATCAATTATCTATCATCCTCGTATTAATTATCCATATAGTCTTATCAGTTATCTACATAGTCGTATCAATTATTTATATTTTTATCAAATAAAATCGCTATAATCATATCATTATTCAATCCATTAAGTATTTTTCTTATGTCTCCCTGATTTACTAAAAATCTTTTACTTAATCCTCAATCGCTGGCGCTCTATGGACCTTTATCATTTCCGTTGGCTCTCTAGGCCTTCGGCATCTTATTCCAACTGGCACTCTATGGTCTTAATATCTAATCTTATTTTAACTGGCACTCTATGACCTTAATATCGAATCTCATTTGATCTGGCGCTCTATGGCCTTAATATCTAATCTCATTTTATCTGGCACTCAATGGCCTTAATATCTAATCTCATTTTATCTGGCACTCTATGGCCTTAATATCTAATCTCATTTTATCTGGCACTCTATGGCCTTAATATCTAATCTCATTTTATCTGGCACTCTATGGCCTTAATATCTAATCTCATTTTATCTGGCACTCTATGGCCTTAATATCGAATCGGAGTTGAGTTTCATCGGTGACTTGTTGGGTAACTCGCCCAATGGACGAGCTTGAGGCCTCACACTGACTCTCAATCCATGGCGTCTTTTGTATAGCGCATTTGACCGGTTATGCCTACCTCACCGCCATTCGGATATTCGGTACTCGGTATGGGATCCGGTTTATTGTACCGAACTCCTCACTGGGAAAACTAAAAAAAACATTCCTCGGTACTCGGTGTGGGATCCTGGTTGTGTACCTCGGAGAATATAAAAGAATGGAAATGCCTAGACGTTCAACCAAGTTCCAAAAACGGCTTACTTGATTTCCCGAATAGTGAAAAGAAAAGGAAGCGATCTATGGGTGCGGTAATTCTTAATATCTCTATCTACTATCCGTCCGCTCTCCGTCAGATTTCCGGCTCTATTTGGCCGCCCTGATCTGATCCTTAGTAGGACCTTTTGAGTATGAACCATTTACCGGTTAGTTCACATCTCACCTACCGTTTGGTGTCCTCGATACTCGGAGTGGGATCCGGGTTGTGTATCGAGTCCCTGCCCAGCATAAAAAAAATTCGTTCGATACTCGGTGTGGTATCCGGGTTGTGTATCGACCGGTTCAGCGCTACCAGTCCCTTGGCTGATAACATCCTGAACTCGACAGTCCGTAGCTGTCCTCTGGTGCCTCACCACCAGCTAGGAAAAAAATATCTCTAGGTACCTTTACTAACTTTTCAGCTTTATTACCTTAGGTATCTAAATCATGCGCATTTTTCAATTTTTATTCTTATTTTCGGTTTCCCTTCACTTTCCCTATTCGAAAATTGTAGTAATCGCGTTGGTTTGTTCCCCAGAGAGGTGATCAATCTCTCGCCAGAAACTCCCCAACATTTGCAACGGATCTTACTACCTTCCTCTTCTCGGGTTGATCAAGGTTCTCCATCGGAGTATGCGTACTATTGTTATGATAGCTCGGTTTTAAATCTTACTTCCCAGTATTATTTCCGTATAATATAATATAAATAACATTACAAGATATATTACAAATTGAGATGCATCGAAACTTTTACCGTACCTTATGTGTGATTTTTCAGCTTTCGCTGTTTAAGTTGTGTTTTACTTGTTCACTCAGAATTTATTTAACGACTTTCTTGAAGTGTTCGGCTTTTCCTGTATGTCTTACACCTTTCGGTTGCTATTGTTGTCTCATTCATTATTATAATAAATCTCAACTCATCGTGCTCGTTTTCGTACATCATTTTCCTCTGGTTGCTGACTATTATTTTCGTAATTCATTATTATCTCTAATCCTTTATTTTCATTTATAACAAGCATCATCATTTTATTCATCTACGCTCATTTCTTACTATTCATTTCATTTACACCTGAACATTTCCTTTTATCTACGCCTAAGTTTCTCCATCATCTGAATTGTCTTTTCGTCAATTTTTCTAACTTTACCGATTATCTCTTTCTCATTTAATATCTAATTTGGCTTCGCTTAGCCTCATGTCTTTTGAAATTCACACAACCGGTCGTTCGTTACTTCCGCTACAATTTCTTATTTCATAGGGGTAGGGGTTCGAAATCGTTGCAACCTTTTCCGTTACTATTTTGATCTTAATTTAATTACTTTCAGTTAATCATTTATTACGTTTAAAATTATTTTAACTGACTTGGTGATCACGTCTTATTTCAAACAATTTTAATCCGGTAATTTGTAGTTTTCCAATTTTTTTACGAACTCTTAGACGACCCGCATTTTTGTGGTTTCCCCATTTCCTATCACTTTAACCCTCGTGAATTCCACCTTTTCCCTGTTTTTATTATTTTTATTTTATTTATTTATCTATTTTTTATATTTTATTATTACTTCTACGGTTTTTGGATGATATTTACACGATGATTCTATTGAATTATACAACCTACTCATAATTTTATTTTATTTATAGTTTCCTGTTTCTTTGATTTCTGCTTTACAAATATTGATAATTTTATCCCTACTTTCCTGTTGAATCGTTTCATTTTTGAAATTTTTATGTATCTAATATTTTAGTTTATTTACATATATTGATGTTTTACTCTCCTATTACAATACTCGTCATTCATGGGGTTTCTAAACTGGTGTTTTGTTCCTTCGTATTTTCATCATATTTACATTCTCTATTTTTCCTCTTCCCGCCATTTTTGATTAATTATGCTCATGTATTTTCCGAGGTTATCTATTATTTTATTATCTGTTATGATTTTGTTATTCCCTTTTGCAAGTTTATTTCATATTATTAGAACCTCTAAGATACCTTCTATCTTTCCTAATTTATTTATAACGATACTATCTAATTTTCGTGGATCTCCAGTAACTATTGTTCATTTCGTGAAATTTTCTACTTTTCTCCTGTTGATTTTTCTCCATATTTTTCCAGCAATCTTGACGGTGTTCCTGTCCCTCATATCACTCACATTCTGGTTTCTCTTAAGTGAATTTATGTTCTACCGTTTCTAAAATTTTTCATACTCTGTGTTTCTATTTTCCATGTAGACAAATCGATCGTTTTCCAAAGTTTCTGTCAGTGTTTTCCAGTTGTTATCTGTCTGCATTTTTGTGAAATTCCGTCGCAACATCTATGGTTTTTGATCATTATTTGTTTCCATCTAGAATCGTCATTCATGCTCAGCGCTCTTGAGAATATTTGTAGTTTCTTAATTTTCTTGACATTCGTTGTAAAATAATCATTAGATCTCAGCTTCGAATGATTAAACAAAGTTTTTCGCTTTTTATTTCGCACTGATCTTTTCTTTCCGTATTTCTTTCATTCGTTAGTTTGCTTTCCATGTAGATACATTGGTCGTTTTTCATAGTTTTTGTTTTATTTCCTTCTATTTATTTCTTCCTGCAATTGTCTGAAATGTCGTCTCGACGTTTCCTTGCTTGTTATTGTTTCTAACAGAAATTTGTATATTGTTCCCTTTGTTCATTGCTGAGTCCCCAACTTTGTACTTGTCGAGTCATTTGTTTCATTTCGTTTTGTAGACAAATCCATCGTTTTCCCTAACTTTCCGTGAATCTCTCTTTTCTTATTGTCTCCAGATTTGTACGTGGTGTCTAGTCATTTATTTCATTGCACTGTTTTTCTTATTTTGTAGCCAATTTTATCGTTTTCCATCGTTTGCTATTACGCTCTAGTTTTGGCAAAATGTTGTCCCGACATTTTCTGTTTAATAACTCGATTTTTGCATCTTGTATCCTCTGGTCACTTTCTGTTGTTTCTTAACTTTATTGTTTTGATTCTTCCAATTAAAGAAGCTGAGCCCAAATTTGTACTTGGTAAGCTAGTCATTTGTTTCCTTAACATATTTTCTCATTTTGTAGTCGAGTTGGTCGTTTTTCATCGTTCTTTATCAGGTTTCATTTACTGTCATCTGTTTCCATTCTTGTTCATCTGTCATCTGTTTTTCTGTCAGTTTCGTTTGCTCTTTGTAAAAACAATCATTTTTATCCCGGCTGAGGGCTCACTGACAAACTCCCTGTTATTCTTAACTTGGCTCTATTGATCTTTCCAAATAACGAAGCTTTATCCTGGCTGAGCCCCCAAATTTGTATGGTGGGTTTCTGGGTTGATATTTTGAACTATATGGTTGTTACCCAGACAACCCCATACAAATATTTTTCGATTAGATTTAGCCGTAATCCATCTATATTTTATCGGTTTCGATAAAGTATTTTTGTTAATTCGAAAAATTTGAGCAGCGTTCCACCCTTATTTTACAGTTTTATAAGAATATTATATTAACAATTGAACAACATTCCACTTTACTTACTATTTTCTATAAGTATTTTAGTTAATTCCGAAAATTTGAGCAGCTATCCGCCCTTATTTTGTGGTTTCAAGAGAATGTTTATACTAACAATTGAACAACATTCACTTTAACTTTACTAATTTCTATAAGTATTATAACGGATTCGGAAAATTTGAGAAGCGTTCCGCCCTTATTTTACGGTCTTATCCATATATTCTATCAATTATTGAGCCGAATTCTACTTTTACTTTGCTATTTTTGATAAGTATTTAATTGATTCGGAAATTTTGAGCCCATATTTCCGTCTCAATTCAACATAATTTATTTAATTCTTATTTATTATTCAAAACATTATTTTCCATGATTTTAGTCGTTAGGATTAATCTTTTTCCGATGGCTATTCATTTTAACTGTTGCAACGATTTAGCAATTTTCCCCGCTACCCTTTCCCTCTCTTTGTCCTTAATATCTATGTATGTTCATGTTATATTTAATGAGTGCCCACTGGACTACTCGGTGTTAGTGATTTTGAGCCGAATGTTGTTTAAAATGTTTATGTCGATTTTATCGAAATTAAGTGCAAGAAGTTGAGCCAAAAGACCCACTTTCAAGCTACTCTCTTTCGTTATTCAATTCAATGATTTGACGTTTAGGTTCCTGCGTTCTCACGCCGGAACCTTCACGGGCACGACTGTTGGCGATTGTACACGCACTTACACAGTCGATAGTTATGTGTAATTTTACTAACTTGCAATATGTTTTGGCTGTGGGCTGAAAAATAAATAAATAAATTTTACCATAGTAGTTGAAATAAAAGCTTAGATGCACCAAGGTTGTTGGTTGAAAATATTTATTCAGCATATTACATCGTCCACGTTAAATTCATTCGGTCAAATACGACAATTGGCAATACATAAAAGCATTGTGAGTATTTCATAAAATATCATTCAAAAAGTCATTGTGCAGATTCCATAAATTCAGTTCGAAAATCACTGTGCATATTCCATAAATTCAATTCGAAAAATCACTGTGCATATTCCATAAATTCAATTCGAAAAATCACTGTGCATATTCCAAAAATTCAATTCGAAAAATTATCCATAAATTCAATTCGAAAAGCATCCATAAATTCAATTCAAAAAATCATCCATAAATTCAATTCGAAAAATCAATCAATAATGTTACACTAGTCGAGAGTAGTTCGTGTTCAGGCAAAACACTTACCAGTGTTAATTGCCTGAATGCACGCTCTAAACTAGTTATACACACCGACTAATTTTCTATGAAACTAAGAATGCAAATAAGAATGAAATTTTTTCTCCGAAAAATAAGACTGAAAATTTGTCAAAACACATCGGTATATATACCTATAATTTGGCCTTAACCTTGCGTGTTAATTTTACTGCGATTAACAATTCCGACCTGAAATTATTTGTGTTATAATAAATTAAATTTTTTATTAATTTCTTAATTAACATTGGTAAAATTTAATTTTAAACATTTTAAATAAATTTATTCAGTCAAAAAATATTTTATTTTTATTCATTTAAATTCTTAATTTTTACTATATATAAAGTCATTTTAACAGCAGAATTTCTTGTTATTATTGTTATTTTTTATGTAAATGTGCGGTTTCTTGGATGCATTTTGTATTATTTTATTTACTTTTATGTTTTTGATTTTATTATTTATTTATAATTCTCTCAGATTAAAATGTTTAGTTGGGTTGCATATTGTATTTTAAGTTATCTGGTGCTGGGTTTTCAATGCTGTATTACTGAATGCATTTTAAACAAATTCTGCAAAGCCATGTGTTCTGGCGCCAAAAAATATATGTGATTATTCTACGAACTGAAGAGAAATCTACAATAATTTCATTCAGATCAAGTATCTAGAAACAATTGACCTAACAAATCTTAAAATTTTTAAAAATCTAACAAATTTTTTTTTCAATTATTTTACAACTAGTTATTAATTAATTGATAAGTACTATTTTCTTTACAATTTGCTACTGTGTTGAAACATTTTTGAATATTTTAATTCAAAGTACTAAATCAAATTTTATTAAAAGAATATCAAGACTGTCAAAATTATAAAACTTGTAGTAATTTTAATAAGTATTACTCATAACTACATTTCTACTACTTGCTGAAGGTCTATTTTAAAATTTCTTCAAGTACTAATATATTTACAAACTAAGCAGTTTTATTTAAATTTAACAACTTAAAAATATTTCTCAACAACTTTATCAAATTCTAATCACATGATAATCATAATTAGGTAAAAGTCTTATTTTACAAAAACAAGTATTTTACAATAAATTAAACATACATATTGGATTTTTAGTAGATTTATCCGTATCTATAAGTACCTGTCCGTGTAGATTTCTAAGCTTGTTAGAAAACAACTTATTTAGTGGTTGTTGATAAGCATTTAATTTTTCTGAGTAATTGGTAGATATTCATTTTTTTATATCAGTTTATTCAAAACCTTTAGCATCTTTGAGTTAATAATCTTTAAGAGTTGAATCATTTCAATAAATATATGAAAATTATTCCATCTCAATGAAAATAATATATGTTTGAGAAATTAATTTAAGAATATTTTTCTAATTAAGTTTCTTTTCATTAACAATTAGATTAACCACTACTTGTACTTACTAATTAATTTATCATTCACTAAACAATAAGAGTTGGGGTGAAAAGATCAGAAAATCTATAAAATAAATTTAATTAATTATTTGATAGTTAGCAATTAATTATTTTAGGCATGTGAAAATAACATGAAAAAGGTTGACATTATATCTTTGAAAACAACCTTTAAGTAATTGTTCATTGTTGGGACGTATAAAAATATTACAAAAATATAAAAAAATTCCAATGTCTTTAAACTAAGTTTTACAAAATAATTTCAATAATCACATACAAGATTGTAAGAGCAATAAATTTTTATTCCAGAAAAAATGCAACACTTGATTGGGCTTTAATGATTAATAGTTTCTTGATAGACAA
>CM039680.1:129404685-129507185 GCA_022537955.1 Schmidtea mediterranea
AAAAGAGAGAGATAAAAAGTACATTAGGATAAGCATTAAGAGTATTTTAAAGGAAATTAAAAGTAATTCAAGGGTCTAAAGTAAAATTAAGTACATTAGAGTAATTAAAGTAAATTTAGGATAAATTAAAGTAAATTAAATAAATTAGAATACAATTAAGTATAGTAGAGTAAATTGAAGGTAAATTAAGGTCTAAGTAAATTAAAGTACATAAGAGTATATTAAAGTAAATTAGGTACAATCATGAGTAATTTAAATACGTTAGAAAAATTTTAAGTAATTAAGGTTCTTAAAGTAAATTAAGCGTGCCTGAGTAAATTTATGGTAAAAGTTAGGTAGAATTTTAAAATAAATAGAGTCAACAGGTTAAAGTTAATAAGGGTAATTTAAGCTGAAAATTTAAAAAGCAGTTATAGTAGGGGCAATTATAAAGTAAGGTAATAATTTTTAAAATAAATAAGGGTCTAAAAGGTAAGTTACAAAGGTAAGAATTTTTAAAGTTAAAGAGTCGACCAATTATGCATGATAAAATTTATTAAAATAACAATTTTCTAAAGTTTTATCGATCAATTTTTATACATATTTTTAAATGATAAAATATTTATCATAATTACATGAATTTTTTAATACATATTTAAAATAAAATTTTTAAGCAAATATTTCAATGAAATTTTTTATACATATATTAGATAATACAATTTTAACATATTATTTACAAAATATTTTTTATACATGATTTTTAAATAGAATTTTAGTATAATTTTTACTAATGACTTTTTTATACAGTGTTGATATACGATCAAATTTCAAAAGAAATTTTTCAAAACACTTTTTTTCAAAGAAATTTATTAAATTAAATTTTTGAGTTTCAGTTTTTTACATAGTATTGCCTAAGGTAAGGTAGTAGTCATTCGCAAGAGCAACCCATCTCCCTCTACTCTAACGCAACCCTCCTTCATAAAAAAAATAATAAAATAATAATAATAAATAATAATAATATAATAATTAATAATAATAATAATTGACTTTCAGAAACATAAAAAGTTAACTAACTTGGTATCAACTTCTGAACACTGATAACCCATTACACATGAATAATTCATTAATAACTGAAACAACAATCATTAGGTACTGTATACACAAATAACCGAGTACTGTACACCTCTATACATACTAGGCATTCAATAATTTACTTATTCATTAAAAGACATATTTAAATAAATTTTACTCTTATGAGACACCGATATTCTCAACCAACTAACGTAGCAGCTTAGTTGACAAATAAAAATTTTCTTTCAATTCATTCCCCTTAAAATACTTGGTTATTCACACACTCACCCAAATGTTATCAATAACTAGTTAGGCGGAAACAAGATCATATCAAGATTGTGGAATAAGTGGTAGTAGCACGACCAGAAGTCTTTAAAGTAAAACACATAAAGAATTTAGTGAACAAGGTCGAGAAAGAAATACAGATTTCAATTACAGAATTTTATTAACTTCTCTACTCCTTTCAATGCGATGCATTTGATGTCTCCAAATTGTTTTGGCTTGAGCTTAGTTACTGAATGGCTATCTAACGACACTAGTTAATCATTAAAGCCCAATCCAGTGGATCAATGGCGTATCAGTCGTCTGAATAATTTATCTGTTTCAGATCTGCTTGTATGTGATTTATTGAAATTATTTTGTAAAACTTAGTTAAAAGACTTTGAAAATTTTTTTTATTATTTTTGTAATATTTTTAAATACGTTCCAACAATGAACAATTACTTTAAAGTGGTTTTCAAGATAAATGTCAATATTTTTCATTTAATTTTCACATGTCCTAAATAAATTAATTGCTAACTCATCAAATAATTAATTAAATTTATTTTTATAGATTTTCTGATCTTTTCACCCCCAACTCTTATTGTTTTAGTGAATGATAAATTAATTAGTAAGTACAAAGTAGTGGTTAATCTAATTGTTAATGAAAAGAAACTTAATTAGAAAAAATATTCTTAAATTAATTTCTCAAAACATATATTATTTTCATTGTAGATGGAATAAATTTTCATATATTTATTGAAATGATTCAACTCTTAAAATTATTAACTCAAGATGCTAAAGGTTTGAATAAAACTTATATAAAAAAAAATAATATCTACCACATTACTAGAAATTAAATGATTATCAACCAACCACTAAATAAGTTGTATTTCTAACAAAGCCTAAAAAACTACACGGAACAGGTACTTATAGATACCGATAAAATCTACTAAAAATCCAAATATGTATGTTTAATTATTGTAAAATACTTGTTTTTGTAAAATAAGACTTATACCTAAATTATGATTATCATGTGATTAGAATTTGATTAAAGTTGTGAGAAATATTTTAAGTTGTTAATTTTAAATAAAACTGCTTAATTTGTAAATAATGTTAGTACTTTGAAGAAATTTTAAATAAGACCTTCAGCAAAGTAGTAAGAAAATAGTAGTTATTGAGTAATACTTATTAAAATTACTAAAGTTTTATAATTTTTGACAAGTCTTGATATATCTTTAATAAAATTTGTTAGTACTTTGAATAAAATATTCAAAAAAATGTTTCAACACAGTAGCAATTGTAAAGAAAATAGTACTTATCAATTAATTAAATTAACTAAGTTGTAAAATAATTGAAAAAATTTGTTAGATTTTTAAAAATTTAAGATTGTTAGGTAATTGTTCTAGATACTTGTTGAATGAAAATTAATTGTACAATTCTCTTCATTCGTAGAAATAATCATATATATTTAAATTATTCAAAAAATTTTCAATAACAACATAAGTAATGGGTAACATAAATTTTTTAAATACTAATCAATTTTAGTTTTTAATTAAATTACAAATATAATAATAAAATCAAATAAATACTTGAATACAAATAATTACATGAATCAAACAATTTTTTTAGAACCGAACACGTATAGTATATTTTATTCAGATATCAATAATATCATTAAAATTAACCAAAATCTTACTGATATATTTGATAACCCTTACTCTTAACCAATCATTTCTCTTTAAATGACAATATTTACTGCTATATATATTAATTATTTTTCATATAAACACCGATTTATATCGATATTCAACCGAATAAATTTCTTGAAATTCCCTTAAAATAAATTCATCTCTTGACCAATCATTTCCCTTTAAAATAACAAAATCTAACTTACACAACCTCTTAAAAATATCAACAAACCTGTTCTTATTCGATAATTTCCCTTAAAAGATTATACATTCTCTTCTTAACCAATCATTTCTCTTTAAATGACAATAATTCCAGCTATATTCATTATTTTCATAAAAATCACCGACATCGATATTTAACCGAATAAATTTCTTGAAATCCCCTTAAAATAAAATTCATCTCGTGACCAATTATTTCTTCTTAAAAGATCATAAATTCTCTTCTTAACCAATCATTTCTCTTTAAATGACAATATTTCCACTCTCACAAAAGATTTATCCACATATTGATATCTATCTGAACAAAGCCCATTAAAAATACTATAAATTACTCCTCTATATTCTCCATTTAGAAAATATTTACCCTTTGAACACAGATATTCAACTAACTCAATCCATTTATAAATGACAACAAACTTGTTCTTAATCGAGTATTTTCCTTAAAATATCATAAAATTTCCTCTTAACCAATCATTTCCCTTGAAATGACATTTTCCCCAATGCACCAACAATATACATATTTTTTTAAAAATTTCTTTAGAAATTTATATTTAACCGAATAAGATCCTTAAAAATCCATCATTCGGATTATATTATATGTATTCAACCAATCAAATTCCCTTAAAATTATCATAAAAATCTGAATTTTACCAATAAAAATATATTTTCTTTAAAGTATTACATAATTGTTATTGATACCCAATATTTTTAAAAATCAACTGATTTAATCAACTTTTTAAATAGAACATAAAATTATAATTAAAAATCATTTACTATTCAAAATCTATCAGTCAAATTGGATTCTAATTGGTAAATAATTATCTAAAATATATGTTTCATAAACATTTTGTTCCTAAAATAAACTTTTATTTAAAATAATCCTAAAATCAAGTAAAATTTATTAAATTATCAAGAAATTAAGTGCTTCTAAAATTATAGATTTATCCTCATTTCTTCAATATTTTCTACAAAAACATAATAGTCCCCAAATCCATTAATCTTCAACAGAAAACCATAAAATTCACAAAGATGATTAGAATTTACTAAAATAAATTAGATATTATTAAATATCATAAAATTTCCCTAAAATCTCTAATTGATTTACATAGCCTAAAAATATTTTATTTTTTTCGAGTACAACCTAATCTATTGAAGTGTGTAATTAAATTTATTAAAAGTTAATTAAATTTTCATTGAAAATGACAAGTCAATAACAAGTCAACAAATGGAATTTTAATTAGTAGAGATTATATTCTATAAAGAAATTTTCAGTGAAGAAGTAATATTGGTGACTGAAATCGTTGAAATTACTGGAAAAGTGGGATAGCTAAAGATATCTACTAAATAGATGAAATATCAATTGATATATTAAAACCTTACAAGGGTAATATACTTTGAAGAGGAAAATATTCATTGAAGAGGAAAAATATTCATTAAAGTGAGAAAATATTAATTAAAGTGAGAAATTATTCATTGAAGAGGAAAATATTCATTGAGAGAAATTATTCATTGGAGAGAAAAAATATTTATTGAAGAGGGAAAACAATCATTGAATAACGTAAAATATGGATTGAAGCTAAAAAATATTCAGTGAATCGAGAATTGCATATAATAAATTAGACGGTAAAATTTCTCAATGATGAGATGAAATATCAATTAAATATTGGAAAATACTTGAAATAAATGGAGTCTGAATTATTCACTGTTCAACAAATATACTTAAAAGATGAAAATATTCACTGAAAATGAATTGTACTTTAAGAGTGGATGAATTACTAATATATTCAATTAAAAATTATTAACAATTGAGTAGATTTAGTCGGTTAATTATATTTAAATAAGGATATATATTGTTGATATATACTTATGCGCGGATGAATAGTTATTTAAAAAAAACGCGCGCGCCTATACTAATAATAGGAATTGATCCGTCCGTAATTGGTATCCTTTGGGTTTCTACATATCTCGGCATATATGCTGCAGGTAATGTTTTCATCGCTTGATTGATTATGGGGTTTTTCGTGATTTTTCTAAAGGATGCTAGGTTGTATATATGTGCTCATTACCGCTATCTTCCTTCTCATCGCCAATATCATGCTGCTTTCGCTTCCTTGTTTTTATAACAATTATGGGTTTGTGATGATTATTTACAATTGTTTGACTATTTGCCACAAAATTTGGGCTATTTTACTAAGATTCGTTATGATTCATCTTGATTTTAAGTAGCGGTCTGACTTTTCTGTTTCTCTTTCTTTTTATCTCTGTTGCTTTTATTATCATATCTGGTTTCTCGTTTCTGTGATTGGTATTAACTTTATTTTGACATCGTTTATCCTTTTTTGTTTGCCCTTACTACGATTTGCAAGATTCTTTCGGTATTCCATTTTGATTGGGTGCATTTTGTAGTTCAGTCTCATCATCTTTTGTCTTGTCGTTTATTGGCATTGCCCTTTGCATTCTCTCTTTACTGATTTGATTTGTCTTTCTTGTTATCTGGTTTTTGATTGTTGAGTTGGTTTTGGTTTGTTCTCTGATCCTTTCTTCATTCATATCTAGTGTTGAACGTCAGTCTGGTTTGGAATTACTATTTCATGATATCCATTTTTGTCTCGTTTGGCTGCATCTAGTTTCACTTGCAGTTGGTTTTTTTCTTGTTCTATTCCTCGAATTAATTTTGAGTCTCTTTCACTCCTTTGCTAGTTTTATTTCTTTGTCTTTTTCGTTTTTCCGTTTAACTTAATGACCACAATTTTTTTTTCTCAGTTATCTACCTTTTGTTGTTATTCGTCAGTTTCACATTAACTGATTCCGTTTTTTGTCAAATTATTCTCTATCGTCTTTTTCGTTAACTGACTTGATTTCTCATCTATTTCTTCGATGCTCCCGTTTTGTCTTGATAATTCCTTTACTGTTTTGCTGCTTTATCTTACTTCTGTCGTGGGTTTGTTATCGTTGTTCCTCATTTTCGTCTTTCATCTGATTGTACTGAATTTTCTAGGCTTTAATTTGCTCTCCAAATCTACTCTTGTTTCTGATTTCCTTGACGGCTTCGGTATCTCTTAGTCGGTTTATTTCAATTTCTGATCCCGATCTGATCCTTGGTTTGAACTCGTCTATTTCTGCTTGTACATTTTAGTTTTTGGATATTGGGCATCGTCGTTACAACTGCGCTTTAATGTTTGATATACTTGGTTAGCTTCCAATTGACTCGTTTCTCAATTTTAACGTAATATCGCATCACTTGTCTTTCTCATTCCGCTTTATTCTTTGTCACATCGTCTGATTTTTAATTTGTTTTCGCACCTTGACTATAATATTTATATACTACTTTTATATACTATCGGATATTATTATACTCGTTCCATATAATATTTATACACTACTTTTATGCATTACTATATAAACATATCTATTATATACATTATATGCACACTCCTGACTATTTCTTACTTATTCGTCTTCAAAAGGACTACGCGCAAAGTGCGTATCCCTCCGCATCTCTCGTCAATTACTTAATATATATCAATCTCGCTTATCCACGAGTGGTGCTATTAATGCCGGTGGTTGTCTTAATTCCTTGTATGCTACTGAATTTTGCTTCTTATTACTATCTCGGTTTTCTCCCTCTTCGTTATCATCTTTTTTTCCCTGTCTTTATCTTCATCATCCTTTTTATCCTGGTCTTTATTACATCGATCATTCTCAATCTTGTTGTCCTCGACATTTATTTCTTTGATTATCTCTTCATACATCTTGATTATCATTTTTCTTCCATTTCTGATGTCATCAATTTCTTGTTTTCTACCGCTAGATTTTCGTTGTATCCGGTGCCATTCTCCTACCAATGTTTCTAATTCTTCCTTTCTGGACCCTATTCTCTCAGGCTCTCTTTTATTGTCCGTGAATTTTATTTCTTCTCTTTTTAACAAAGTTTTTATCGTCTTTGGTAATGCATACTCGGAATTTATTGCTCTTTTTAGTAATATATTTTCATTGCTTTCGAATTTGTTTACGTCTATGATTTCGTTATCGGATTTTCTTTTTCTCCAGTTGATCAGTTTTGCTGCTGCTTCATCGTATCCTCTCTCGATTGCTCCAATGATTGGATTTAATTTTGTCCTATTATTTCGATGTCATCTTGAATTGCATTTATCGAAACGAACTCTATTGTGCTTGCTTCTCGCGATATCATAATATAATTTAACATCGTTTTTCGTTTATTGTCCATCTCATTTAGAGTTGAATCGGTTTTTAATAACTCCCTCAGAATTTTCGTTGACGCATCTCTTGACACTGCAATCCTCATGGGTGTTTGTCCTTTCTCATTTCTGATATTTGTATGTTGTCCACATTGGTTCGTTGCTTCAAAATTTTCCATCGTTCGTTCTTCGTTTTTGCTTTCCATGGCATGGTGTAGTGGTGTATTATCCGCTATGTCAATTATTGTGAATAATATTGGAATTCTTTTCATTAAGATGCTGATTTTCGCTGTTGATTTTCAGCCTTTCGCGTAGTTCGAGATCATCTTTGTTAATCCTTCTAATATCTCGGTGGTATTCTTGTTTCTGATCCATTTCGGCATTATTTCCTTAGTTATTTTGATGATTGTTTCCACCTGTATCCGGTAATTCATTCTAGCATCGTGGATTTCGTTATATTCTCGTTTCTGTTTCGCCTGAATACTATAATATCTTGATTTTGTTTCTTGGCTGTTTTCGACTCTGGTAACTTGTTTCGCCATGTCTAATAGGTTTTTCTGCCTTCCAGTTTTCATGTCTTTTCCAGGTTCGTAGCTTGATTTGACACTTGTATCATTCGCTGGCTTTATTCTGGTGATGGTATTGATCTCTTCTGGTTTGCTATTGCTTCCTCTCATTAGTCCCACTATTCCGGATAGGTTCTGAGTCTGTTTATTTGGACAATTCCGAGTCATATATCCCCATTTTTGACAGTTAAAACATGTTCCGCGTCTTTTGTGACAAATGGTATCCCACAATGTTGGCATATTTGATGTCGATAGTAGTCATTCTCTATGTGTCCCGATTTTTGACATGTTTCACGATATTCTCTGATATTTACGCTGTTAGCTTTCGTATCAATTGTCCAGATATTTTCTTCGTTCGTTGTGGTTTTCCTAGTTTTGTTTTGTTGAGTATATCCATGTCGTATTGTAATTTTCCTTTCCACATGGGTTGTTTTGCTGAGTTCGTCAATTACATCTTCTTTTGTCTCAATTATCAATTCACTGGCTGTTTTTGATCTGTATTGCATATTCAGATTTCTCGTTTGTTGCTTTTGGATTCTCTTTTCGATTAGTTCTCCCTCTGAAATTTTATTAACCATTAAAATATCTATTACCTCTTGTTCGATTGACGTCACTCCTATTTCTATATTATCTCCTGTTGTTTGCATAGATTTTGACTCCAACACTTCACTTTTCACGTTTATTTGAAGTTCATCTTTCTTGTCCTTTTCATTATTGTTTAGCTCTTGTTGTACCATGTTTATTTTCGCTTTCCTTATCGATTCTCTTTTCGATTTTTGTAGTAGTACCCTCTGATTTTGATATTTTGTTTTTTGTTTTTCTGATATCTTTTCATCGCTGATTTTGTTGCTTCTTCGTAGTCTGTTGTTCTTTTCTATTCTTGAATTATCTTTATTTTTTCTTCGCTGCGCAATTCTTGCTCTAATTTTATTTTGACCTCTTGAGTTTCGTCTTTCTTAATTACTTCATTTTCTTTGTCGTTATTTTCGTTATTTATTGCCATACCATCCTCGCTGTTGACAACACACTGCTCCGCGGTGTGGATTTCTTTTATATTGACTATTCTCGACATATTGCTTCTACTTGATATTTGATATCTGTTCATCCGTTTTTGTCGAATTTCTTGGATTTCTTCTCTCTGTAATCTCTGCCATTCAATTTGTTGCTGTTCCGGGTATTTTCTGGTTCATTAATATCGAACATCATTCATGTCTCTCCTCGTATTACTTCGTTGTCTTTGATTGTTTGCGGATATTTGTTGAATCATAACTCCTAATTGCTCAATCTCTTGTATTTGATTGCTTTGTGTACTTTGGCTATAGTTGTTCGATTTTTGATTGTCTCGATTTTCTCGCTATTGGACAGTTTGTAGCTATATGTACGTTTAGGTTGCAGTTGTAACAGGTTCTACTCTCGTATCTTGTGGTTGTCCTCATTATCGTCATATCTCTTGGATGTCTGACTCTTCTTGAATTGGTTTGGTTTTTATTGACCTTGAATTCTTCTCATTCGACAATTTAAAACAGATTATCATTTCTTCTCCTACGTTTCGTGTAGGGTTCATTAATATTGGTTGTTTGTTGATACTTTCTGTGCGAACTCTTCTCTCACATCCTTGGTAATTCTTTAGTTGATAATCTCGGTCAGTTCGGCATCCTTCTTTTGAACAGATATTACATACTGGATTGTAGCTCGCGTTGTTAATCCTAAAATAATTATTATAATTTATAAATTTACCTCTACTGTCTTGAATCCTCTTAACTGGAATATCGCAAATTCGTGATGGTTTTTTAATATATTGATTTGTTGGCGGGTGCATATCTTTCGTTTGTCTCGTTGTTTCCATTGATACTTTTATTGGTTCTGATACTTGATCTTTTAACTCGGTTTGATCATTTTCTCTTTTGACTCTTTCTTCAATTGTGGTTAATATTTTCTGTTCCCGTATGATTTCCGTTTTCCTTGTTTCAGCTACTTTTGTTTAAACTGTTTTCCTTTCCGAATTTCCAGTTTCCTTTTCGCCATTTAAATCTTCTTTATTGGTTCTCGACTCCTCATTTCCGGTTCATCGCGTGTGATTTCGTACGTTGTTGATTCTTTCAAATATTTTTCTGTTTCATCCGTTTTTTTACTTTGCGACTCTTGGTTAATTTCCTCTCGAAGTTTTTCCGTCTCTTTACTTGTACTTGTTTTCAACTGAATTGCAATTTTTGGTTCGGGTAATTTCACGTTGTTTCCTTTGTCAGTTAACTTTTCATTTAATTTATCGCATTCTTCGGTTTCTGTTTCCAAACTTTCTAATCTTGTTTTAATCATTGGTTCTGCTGACGCTACTGTATTAAGTTTTCTATCTGTTGCTGCTTTTTACTTTCTCTGACTTCTAATAAAAATGATTTATTTTCTTTATCCTTGTTCTCTGTTCGTTTTGGTATATTCTCAGTTTCTCTACTCAATGGTTTCCTTGATTCCGGTTTCTCGTTACTTGTTTTCTTGATTTATCTCTAGTTTATCGGCTCTATTATTCATCGTTTACTTGATCTCTTTACTCCTTTGGTTTACTTGATCTCTTTATTCCTTGTGATTATCTAAAAATAAATAACACTTCTAGTACATATTATTCTACATAAATTTCCGCATTAACTTTACGTATTATTCTCATTGCTTCTTTATCTTTTTAATTTTTTTGTCTTTTGATTTTTAAGTTTATTTTGAATTATCTATAACTCGTATCAAATATCTATTTGCTTCTTATAAATTATTTTTATAGTCGCGTCAATTATCTGTATTGTCGTATCAATTAACTATTTTTATCAAATAAATCATCTCCATCATATCAACAATCGTCTTGTAAACTACTCTCCTTTATCTCTTCATAATTTGTCCCAAAAAAAATAAATAATCTCTTAATCTCTATGCACTGGCGCTCTATGGGCCTTTTAATTAAATCCTCTAGTCTTTTTCCTTAAACTTTATCCACTGTGATCGTTTTCCTTTTGATTCACCTCCTTTCATTTTAAATCTATTTTAAATTATCTATTTCTCGTATCAATTATCTATCATCCTCGTATTAATCTCGTATCAATTATCTATCATCCTCGTATTAATTATCCATATAGTCTTATCAGTTATCTACATAGTCGTATCAATTATTTATATTTTTATCAAATAAAATCGCTATAATCATATCATTATTCAATCCATTAAGTATTTTTCTTATGTCTCCCTGATTTACTAAAAATCTTTTACTTAATCCTCAATCGCTGGCGCTCTATGGACCTTTATCATTTCCGTTGGCTCTCTAGGCCTTCGGCATCTTATTCCAACTGGCACTCTATGGTCTTAATATCTAATCTTATTTTAACTGGCACTCTATGACCTTAATATCGAATCTCATTTGATCTGGCGCTCTATGGCCTTAATATCTAATCTCATTTTATCTGGCACTCAATGGCCTTAATATCTAATCTCATTTTATCTGGCACTCTATGGCCTTAATATCTAATCTCATTTTATCTGGCACTCTATGGCCTTAATATCTAATCTCATTTTATCTGGCACTCTATGGCCTTAATATCTAATCTCATTTTATCTGGCACTCTATGGCCTTAATATCGAATCGGAGTTGAGTTTCATCGGTGACTTGTTGGGTAACTCGCCCAATGGACGAGCTTGAGGCCTCACACTGACTCTCAATCCATGGCGTCTTTTGTATAGCGCATTTGACCGGTTATGCCTACCTCACCGCCATTCGGATATTCGGTACTCGGTATGGGATCCGGTTTATTGTACCGAACTCCTCACTGGGAAAACTAAAAAAAACATTCCCTCGGTACTCGGTGTGGGATCCTGGTTGTGTACCTCGGAGAATATAAAAGAATGGAAATGCCTAGACGTTCAACCAAGTTCCAAAAACGGCTTACTTGATTTCCCGAATAGTGAAAAGAAAAGGAAGCGATCTATGGGTGCGGTAATTCTTAATATCTCTATCTACTATCCGTCCGCTCTCCCGTCAGATTTCCGGCTCTATTTGGCCGCCCTGATCTGATCCTTAGTAGGACCTTTTGAGTATGAACCATTTACCGGTTAGTTCACATCTCACCTACCGTTTGGTGTCCTCGATACTCGGAGTGGGATCCGGGTTGTGTATCGAGTCCCTGCCCAGCATAAAAAAAATTCGTTCGATACTCGGTGTGGTATCCGGGTTGTGTATCGACCGGTTCAGCGCTACCAGTCCCTTGGCTGATAACATCCTGAACTCGACAGTCCGTAGCTATCTTCTGGTGCCTCACCACCAGCTAGGAAAAAAAATATCTCTAGGTACCTTTACTAACTTTTCAGCTTTATTACCTTAGGTATCTAAATCATGCGCATTTTTCAATTTTTATTCTTATTTTCGGTTTCCCCTTCACTTTCCCTATTCGAAAATTGTAGTAATCGCGTTGGTTTGTTCCCCAGAGAGGTGATCAATCTCTCGCCAGAAACTCCCCAACATTTGCAACGGATCTTACTACCTTCCTCTTCTCGGGTTGATCAAGGTTCTCCATCGGAGTATGCGTACTATTGTTATGATAGCTCGGTTTTAAATCTTACTTCCCAGTATTATTTCCGTATAATATAATATAAATAACATTACAAGATATATTACAAATTGAGATGCATCGAAACTTTTACCGTACCTTATGTGTGATTTTTCAGCTTTCGCTGTTTAAGTTGTGTTTTACTTGTTCACTCAGAATTTATTTAACGACTTTCTTGAAGTGTTCGGCTTTTCCTGTATGTCTTACACCTTTCGGTTGCTATTGTTGTCTCATTCATTATTATAATAAATCTCAACTCATCGTGCTCGTTTTCGTACATCATTTTCCTCTGGTTGCTGACTATTATTTTCGTAATTCATTATTATCTCTAATCCTTTATTTTCATTTATAACAAGCATCATCATTTTATTCATCTACGCTCATTTCTTACTATTCATTTCATTTACACCTGAACATTTCCTTTTATCTACGCCTAAGTTTCTCCATCATCTGAATTGTCTTTTCGTCAATTTTTCTAACTTTACCGATTATCTCTTTCTCATTTAATATCTAATTTGGCTTCGCTTAGCCTCATGTCTTTTGAAATTCACACAACCGGTCGTTCGTTACTTCCGCTACAATTTCTTATTTCATAGGGGTAGGGGTTCGAAATCGTTGCAACCTTTTCCGTTACTATTTTGATCTTTAATTTAATTACTTTCAGTTAATCATTTATTACGTTTAAAATTATTTTAACTGACTTGGTGATCACGTCTTATTTCAAACAATTTTAATCCGGTAATTTGTAGTTTTCCAATTTTTTTACGAACTCTTAGACGACCCGCATTTTTGTGGTTTCCCCATTTCCTATCACTTTAACCCTCGTGAATTCCACCTTTTCCCTGTTTTTATTATTTTTATTTTATTTATTTATCTATTTTTTATATTTTATTATTACTTCTACGGTTTTTTGGATGATATTTACACGATGATTCTATTGAATTATACAACCTACTCATAATTTTATTTTTATTTATAGTTTCCTGTTTCTTTGATTTCTGCTTTACAAATATTGATAATTTTATCCCTACTTTCCTGTTGAATCGTTTCATTTTTGAAATTTTTATGTATCTAATATTTTAGTTTATTTACATATATTGATGTTTTACTCTCCTATTACAATACTCGTCATTCATGGGGTTTCTAAACTGGTGTTTTGTTCCTTCGTATTTTCATCATATTTTACATTCTCTATTTTTCCTCTTCCCGCCATTTTTGATTAATTATGCTCATGTATTTTCCGAGGTTATCTATTATTTTATTATCTGTTATGATTTTGTTATTCCTTTTTGCAAGTTTATTTCATATTATTAGAACCTCTAAGATACCTTCTATCTTTCCTAATTTATTTATAACGATACTATCTAATTTTCGTGGATCTCCAGTAACTATTGTTCATTTCGTAAAATTTTCTACTTTTCTCCTGTTGATATTTCTCCATATTTTTCCAGCAATCTTGACGGTGTTCCTGTCCCTCATATCACTCACATTCTGGTTTCTCTTAAGTGAATTTATGTTCTACCGTTTCTAAAATTTTTCATACTCTGTGTTTCTATTTTCCATGTAGACAAATCGATCGTTTTCCAAAGTTTCTGTCAGTGTTTTCCAGTTGTTATCTTTCTGCATTTTTGTGAAATTCCGTCACAACATCTATGGTTTTTTGATCATTATTTGTTTCCATCTAGAATCGTCATTCATGCTCAGTTGAGTGCGCTCTTGAGAATATTTGTAGTTTCTTAATTTTCTTTGACATTCGTTGTAAAATAATCATTAGATCTCAGCTTCGAGTGATTAAACAAAGTTTTTCGTTTTTTATTTCGCACTGATCTTTTCTTTCCGTATTTCTTTCATTCATTAGTTTGCTTTCCATGTAGATACATTGGTCGTTTTTCATAGTTTTTGTTTTATTTCCTTCTATTTATTTCTTTCTGCAATTGTCTGAAATGTCGTCTCGACGTTTCCTTACTTGTTATTGTTTCTAACAGAAATTTGTATATTGTTGCCTTTGTTCATTGCTGAGTCCCCAACTTTGTACTTGTCGAGTCATTTGTTTCATTTCGTTTTGTAGACAAATCCATCGTTTTCCCTAACTTTCCGTGAATCTCTCATTTCTTATTGTCTCCAGATTTGTACGTGGTGTCTAGTCATTTATTTCATTGCGCTGTTTTTCTTATTTTGTAGCCAATTTTATTGTTTTCCATCGTTTGATATTACGCTCTAGTTTTGGCAAAATGTTGTCCCGACATTTTCTGTTTAATAACTCGATTTTTGCATCTTGTATCCTCTGGTCACTTTCTGTTGTTTCTTAACTTTATTGTTTTGATTCTTCCAATTAAAGAAGCTGAGCCCCAAATTTGTACTTGGTAAGCTAGTCATTTGTTTCCTTAACATATTTTCTCATTTTGTAGTCGAGTTGGTCGTTTTTCATCGTTCTTTATCAGGTTTCATTTACTGTCATCTGTTTCCATTCTTGTTCATCTGTCATCTGTTTTTCTGTCAGTTTCGTTTGCTCTTTTGTAAAAACAATCATTTTTATCCCGGCTGAGGGCTCACTGACAAACTCCCTGTTATTTCTTAACTTGGCTCTATTGATCTTTCCAAATAACGAAGCTTTATCCTGGCTGAGCCCCCAAATTTGTATGGTGGGTTTCTGGGTGTTGATATTTTGAACTATATGGTTGTTACCCAGACAACCCCATACAAATATTTTTCGATTAGATTTAGCCGTAATCCATCTATATTTTATCGGTTTTCGATAAAGTATTTTTGTTAATTCGAAAAATTTGAGCAGCGTTCCACCCTTATTTTACAGTTTTATAAGAATATTATATTAACAATTGAACAACATTCCACTTTTACTTTACTATTTTCTATAAGTATTTTAGTTAATTCCGAAAATTTGAGCAGCTATCCGCCCTTATTTTGTGGTTTCAAGAGAATGTTATACTAACAATTGAACAACATTTCACTTTAACTTTACTAATTTCTATAAGTATTATAACGGATTCGGAAAATTTGAGAAGCGTTCCGCCCTTATTTTACGGTCTTATCCATATATTCTATCAATTATTGAGCCGAATTCTACTTTTACTTTGCTATTTTTGATAAGTATTTTAATTGATTCGGAAATTTTGAGCCCATATTTTCCGTCTCAATTCAACATAATTTATTTAATTCTTATTTATTATTCAAAACATTATTTTCCATGATTTTAGTCGTTAGGATTAATCTTTTTCCGATGGCTATTCATTTTAACTGTTGCAACGATTTAGCAATTTTCCCCGCTACCCTTTCCCTCTCTTTGTCCTTAATATCTATGTATTTTCATGTTATATTTAATGAGTGCCCACTGGACTACTCGGTGTTAGTGATTTTGAGCCGAATGTTGTTAAAATGTTTATGTCGATTTTATCGAAATTAAGTGCAAGAAAGTTGAGCCAAAAGACCCACTTTCAAGCTACTCTCTTTCGTTATTCAATTCAATGATTTGACGTTTAGGTTCCTGCGTTCTCACGCCGGAACCTTCACGGGCACGACCGTTGGCGATTGTACACGCACTTACACAGTCGATAGTTATGTGTAATTTTACTAACTTGCAATATGTTTTGGCTGTGGGCTGAAAAATAAATAAATAAATTTTACCATAGTAGTTGAAATAAAAGCTTAGATGCACCAAGGTTGTTGGTTGAAAATATTTATTCAGCATATTACATCGTCCACGTTAAATTCATTCGGTCAAATACGACAATTGGCAATACATAAAAGCATTGTGAGTATTTCATAAATATCATTCAAAAAAGTCATTGTGCAGATTCCATAAATTCAGTTCGAAAAATCACTGTGCATATTCCATAAATTCAATTCGAAAAATCACTGTGCATATTCCATAAATTCAATTCGAAAAATCACTGTGCATATTCCAAAAATTCAATTCGAAAAATTATCCATAAATTCAATTCGAAAAAGCATCCATAAATTCAATTCAAAAAATCATCCATAAATTCAATTCGAAAAATCAATCAATAATGTTACACTAGTCGAGAGTAGTCGTGTTCAGGCAAAACACTTACCAGTGTTAATTGCCTGAATGCACGGCTCTAAACTAGTTATACACACCGACTAATTTTCTATGAAACTAAGAATGCAAATAAGAATGAAATTTTTTCTCCGAAAAATAAGACTGAAAATTTGTCAAAACACATCGGTATATATACCTATAATTTGGCCTTAACCTTGCGTGTTAATTTTACTGCGATTAAACAAATTCGACCTTGAAATTATTTGTGTTATCTAAATTAAATTTTTATTAATTTCTTAATTTAAATTGGTAATTTATTTTTAACATTTTTAAATAAATTTATTCAGTCAAAAATATTTTATTTTTATTCATTTAATTCCTTAATTTTTACTTATATATAAATGGTCATTTTACAGTCAGAATTTCTTGTTATTATGTTATTTTTTTATGTAGAATTCGTGCGGTTCTTGATGCATTTTGTATTTATTTTATTTTACTTTTATGTTTTTTGATTTTATATTTATTTATATTCTCTCAGATTTTAAAATGTTTAGTTGGTGTTGCATATTGTATTTTAAGTTATCTTGGTGCTGGGTTTTCATGCTGTATTACTGATGCATTTAAACAATTCTCAAGGCCATTTGTGTTCTGGCCCAACAAATATATGTGATTATTTCTACGAATGAAGAGAAATTCTACAATTAATTTTCATTCAACAAGTATCTAGAACAATTACCTAACAATCTTAAAATTTTTAAAAATCTAACAAATTTTTTTTTCAATTATTTTACAACTTAGTTAATTTAATTAATTGATAAGTACTATTTTCTTTACAATTTGCTACTGTGTTGAAACATTTTTTTGAATATTTTATTCAAAGTACTAACAAATTTTATTAAAGATATATCAAGACTTGTCAAAAATTATAAAACTTTAGTAATTTTAATAAGTATTACTCAATAACTACTATTTTCTTACTACTTTGCTGAAGGTCTTATTTTAAAATTTCTTCAAAGTACTAATATTATTTACAAACTAAGCAGTTTTATTTAAAATTTAACAACTTAAAATATTTCTCACAACTTTAATCAAATTCTAATCACATGATAATCATAATTTAGGTATAAGTCTTATTTTTACAAAAACAAGTATTTTACAATAATTAAACATACATATTTGGATTTTTAGTAGATTTTATCGGTATCTATAAGTACCTGTTCCGTGTAGATTTCTAAGCTTTGTTAGAAATACAACTTATTTAGTGGTTGGTTGATAATCATTTAATTTCTAGTAATGTGGTAGATATTATTTTTTTTATATCAGTTTTATTCAAACCTTTAGCATCTTTGAGTTAATAATTTTAAGAGTTGAATCATTTCAATAAATATATGAAAATTTATTCCATCTACAATGAAAATAATATATGTTTTGAGAAATTAATTTAAGAATATTTTTCTAATTAAGTTTCTTTTCATTAACAATTAGATTAACCACTACTTGTACTTACTAATTAATTTATCATTCACTAAACAATAAGAGTTGGGGGTGAAAAGATCAGAAAATCTATAAAAATAAATTTAATTAATTATTTGATGAGTTAGCAATTAATTTATTTAGGGACATGTGAAAATTAAATGAAAAGGTTGACATTTATCTTTGAAAACAACTTTAAGTAATTGTTCATTGTTGGACGTATTTAAAAATATTACAAAAATAATAAAAAAATTTCAATGTCTTTTAACTAAGTTTTACAAAATAATTTCAATAAATCACATACAAGATTGTAAAGCAATAAATTTTTATTCAGAGAAAATGCAACACTTGATTGGGCTTTAATGATTAATAGTTTCTTGATAGCAATCAGGTAACTAAGCAACCAAACAATTTGGAGACACCAATGATCGATAAAAGAGTAGAGAAGTTAATAAAATTTGTAATTGAAATTGTATTTCTTTTGATTGTTCAAATTTTTATGTGTTTTTATTTAAAGACTTCTTGGTCAGTAAACAATCTTTGATATTGATTTGTTCGGTAACTAGTTATTGATAACATATTGTGAGTGTGTGAATAACCAAGTATTTTAAGGGGAAATGATTGAGAGAAAGTTTTATTTTTTAAGTGAGTTAAGTTGGTTGAATATCGGTGTTCAAAGAGTAAATATTATTTAAATATGACATTTTAATGAATAACTAAATTATTCAATGCCTATTATGTATAGAGAGTTATACAGTACTCGGTTATTTGTATACAGTACCTAGTGATTGTTGTTCAGTTATTAATGAATTATTCACAGTGTATCAGTATTCAGAAATTGATACCAAGTAAATATAACAATGGATTTGGTTTCAATGAATTTGATTAATTATCGCTTGATAAAAACAAGATAACTAAGCAACCAAAACATTTACCAATTTCGAGACATCAATGATGTGAAAGAGAGTGAAGAAGTTAATAAAATTTCAACTTGTATTTCTATTGTTCAACCCTATATGTGATTTATTTCAAAATTAGTTGGTCAGTAACCTATCATTAATATTTGTTGGTTCAGTAACTAGTTATTGTTAACATATTGTGAGTGTGTGAATTACCAAGTATTTTAAGGGGAAATGATTGAGAGAAAATTTTATTTTTAAGTGACTTAAGTATGTTGAATATCGGTTTTCAAAGAGTAAATATTATTCAAATATGACATTTTAATGAATAAGTAAATTATTCAATGCCTATTATGTATATAGTGAGTTGTACAGTACTCAGTCATCTGTATATAGTACCTAGTTATTGTTGTTCAGTTATTAATGGATTATTCAGTGTGATGGGTTATCAGTGTTCAGAAGTTGATACCAAGTAAGTTAACTTTTTATGTTTTCTGAAAGTATTATTATTATTATTATTATTATTATTATTATTATTATTATTATTTATTATTATTATTATTATTTTATTATTTTTTTTATGAAGGATGGGTTGCTGTAGAGTGGAGGAGATGGGTTGCTCTTGCGAATGACTACTACCTACCTTAGGCAATACTATGTAACACTGAAACTCAAAAATTTAATTTAATAAAATTCTTTGAAAAAAGTTTTTGAAAAATTTCTTTGAAAATTTGATCGTTATCAACATGTATAAAAAAGTCATAGTAAAAATTATACTAAAAATTTGACTGTAAGATTACATTAAATTTTTTTTCAATTAAAAACAAGTATAAAAATTTCATTGTAAAATTATCCTAAAAGTTTCATCTTTAAAAATTATATGTAAAAGATTCATCGATAAAATTCAAGCCAATTTATTTTAGTCTTTTTTTAGTCGTACAATAGATATATATACCGATTCATTTTCACATAATTTTAATCAGTTTTTAATAACTTGAGTCAGTTCTGAAAACTTGAACCTGTTTTATCAGCCAGTCTTAACTAGTGGAAAACCAACGAAATTTTAATGTGAGTGTAGAATGCTCGAAAACTTTCTCCACGTCGCGTCCATGCAACCTCGTATGAGCTTTGTTTGGGCGTCGGCGTGGGGAAAGAGTTACAATGTTATTATGGATGATGAACTATATCAATTTTTATCTATTATTATGCTTCAATAAACATTATTAAAATGAAACCAATTACTTTTTTGTCGAAATTTTTCCGGCACACAGCCGACACATCACTACAAGTTATTAAATTTTACATACCCCAACCGAATCGTGTAAGTGTGGTGTAAGTCCGCCAAGACCGTGAAGGCTACGGCGTGGGGAAAGAGTTACAATGTTATTATGGATGATGAACTATGCTATATCAATTTTTATCTATTATTATGCTTCAATAAACATTATTAAAATGAAACCAATTTCTTTTTTGTCGAAATTTTTCCGGCCCACTGCCGACACATCACTACAAGTTATTAAATTTTACATACCCCAACCGAATCGTGTAAGTGTGGTGTAAGTCCGCCAAGGCCGTGAAGGCTACGGCGTGAGAACGCAGTAGCTGAAACGTAAATTATTATTCCGTATATGGGAAATGGGTTGAAAGGGGAATAGTCTTTTGGCTATTTCATCATCAGTCCATTCTTATAAATTCGACCTAAATTTATATTGAAAAAACGGCTCAAAATCAAAACACTGAGTAGTCCAGTGGGCACTCATAAATTCGTAATATAAACATAAATTCGCCTAGGATCAATTAAAAGAGAAAAGACGGGGAACTTGAAGACAATCGAAATCGTTGCTGTGATCTTTAAATTGTTTCAATAATTCCATTATGACGATAGACCGCGACAGATTTTTCTTTGATTATTTTAACTCATTTGCTATTCAAAAATTAATATAGAAAGATCGTAAATGTAACTCAATAAAGCTCAACTACAAAGACTCTATTCGTAAAATAATCCGATCCATATCACTTAAAACTAATATAGAGATTTAAAAAAATTTCTTGGTTCTGTAAACCCAATTAGAATCACAACCGTTCTCTTCTTTATAGGAAATGTACGCTGAACCTATTACTATTAAGTCGACGGAGTGTGATTTCAAAAGTTACCAAGCACAAAGTTTTGAGGTGATATGATAAAATGATGTTTATATCTTAAATCGGTTATTAGCTCCCAAATCAATTAAATAAATTAGATTTTGTATCCAAAATACCCTGATAAATCAGGAAAACCCATAAATATATCACCCCAAACACTCAGTGGCAAAAATCTGTTAAATGTGTATCAAAGATTCCGTCTAAAGACCGATATTCATACCTCTAAATAACAGGAGGAAAATGATACTTATCAAAAATTCATGAGAACTTTTAATATTAGGACCATACCAGGTAAAATTGCCCAAATTGTTGATGATTGAAGGAATCATCATTAACGCTTAGGACTAGCGAATAAATTTAGCAAGGAAAGGATTTAGCAAGTGATTAAATAAACCATATGTTCGTCTGAATAAATCCCAATAACTCCTAACATCCCTGATTCAAATAACAATCAACAGAAAATAAAAATTTATTCACAATAAGTTCAGCATAAACAAAAAAAATTGTATTTCCAAAACATAACTCGAAATGGATCGAGAAATGGCGCGAAGATTCTGAACCGTAACAAGCATATGGAATAAAATATCTAGAAATCACAAAATAGAGAAAATACATAAATAGAATATAACCTGAACTAATAACTCACTCAAATACGTGGATAAATATCACCGCGAATAACGACCATTTGTTGAATGAAATCGTGACTTACAATACGCAAATCCAACGAAACTCCCTCTGATAAATCTCCTAGATCAGAAATGTAAATTCAGAAATGTAAAAAATCTGACATTTACTAAAAAGTCAATCATTAAAAATCGAAATATTAACCGACATGCGACGTTCACTCACCAAAAGATGAAGACACACTAGCACGTGACATGCACCAACAGCTAGCAGATAGATGAAAATCGACGTCGTGATGTGCATTCCCCGATATATATACACGGCACGTATACATTACTGGCGGTAATTTTCCATAATTTTGATGGCAAGAAGTTCACAGTATATCGACGTACCAGTCGAGGAACTAAGGAGAAAGAAAGCAGGAATAATCGAACATCATGAAAATACACGAGAAGGTAATTAAAATATCTGATTTGAAGTTGATTATTGGTTCCGAGTCTTAATTCCACAACTCGAACCGACGATCCCACTCAATAACTGATGACGACGCTGGCTGGGTCATGACAAAGTTGATGGGAATTTTTATGAAATATATCTTACTATCTTGCTCACCATATTTACCAATGGAAACAACCAAATTTATGCCAGGAAAGTCTGAACGTGCCAAACGCCGCGCCTCAAAGACGCAAGGACAATAGAAACGGAATTGTTTTATTGATTCTCAATAAATGTTTTGCCTAAATTAATTTTTCGAATTTTACTTCAGTAATAATAGAGTAGAATTATAGAAATTACGAACAGTTTTTCGGAAAGAGATTCCCAAGGAACGTAGGATTAACCACATGAGTGAGGGACCAGCGAAAGGAAATCGCACACGTGCCTTCTAACGGTAGTGCGTTGGACCCAGTTTGAGGTCGGACCAGAGTAGTTCTCATGTGGCGCTCATCTTTGGCGACCTCAAAACCAATGGTTGCATTTCCAAAATTGCTTGGCAACGGGTAGCCATTGGGGTCAAGAAAATGGTTACATTTGGGGTCAAGGTTATCGAAACCATAAACCCCACAGTACTAAAATGAAATAGGAGAAGAATGGGACCTAAAAATCAAAATCGAGCATAGGTATTCTATTGACAGCTCGTTGGGCCCATGGATCGTTTGGTCAATTAAACCATTAGTAATAGCGCTCACTTTTTGCGGATGATCGACCCACTCGAACACAGTCCCAACGTTGCTTAGCAATGGGTGCCGAGGGGTAAGCGAAAATATTTGTATGGAGTTGTCTGGGTAACAACCATATAGTCGCAAAAATTTCAATACCCAGAAACCCACCACTTGTAGCCCACCAATTAAATACATTTTTATTTGTGACCTACCAGAACTGTTGAGCCAGAACAAAAAAGGCCTTAAAAATTATTTAAATGATTCAGTAATATAGCACGAAAACACAACACCAAGATTACTTAAAATATAACTGTTGGATCAGCACTGAATTCTGTTTAAATGAATTGGAAATAGCACGCAAATATAACAGGCAGATTTAACATCAGACCCATAAACATCAATTCAACAACCTTAAAATGCGAGAAAGATATAATTAAAATATAAAATCAAAAACATAAAAATAAATTAAAATAATAACAAGATGCACCAAGATCAGCACGAAATAAACATAAAAATAACAAAATAATATAAAAATTTGACCGAAAATTGACAATTTATTTAAAAAAGCAAGAATTAATGAAAAGTGGAAGTAAAATTAAATGATTTTAGTTGGAAATAATTCAAGTAAAAATTAAAGAAATGAATTGTCAAACTAAACCAAGAAAATAATAAAAATTAGACTTAGATTATACAAATAATTTCAAGGTCAAATTTTGTTTTATCGCAGTAAATATATCACAGAACAGGTATATATACAAATTCATTTTCACAGAATTTTAACACAAATATTTTGGAAAAAGGGCGCAATTTTTCCATACGGCGTTCAAGCAATCTCAAGTAAGCTCTACTCGAACACATGTATGGGGAAATATTATTATGTATGCTGACGGTCAACCATGCTGAAACAATGTTATGAAACATATGATTCGAGAAAACATCACCGCAAGTCATTAAAATGCAACATAACTACCGAGATGTGTAAGTGCGGTCCATCCGCCAATATCTCGTGCCCGTGAAGGTTCCGACGTGCGTCAATACATGCCGCTTATAGGGGAAGTTGGAAGATGGGAAAGTAGTCTTTTGGCTGTTTCTTTATCATTCAGTTCCCGAAAATTGGACCCAAATTCACGTTATTCATCGGCTCAAAATCATCTACACCGAGTAGTCCAGTGGCCACTCGTAATATAATAATATCCATATGTCTAATCCTAAGATCAAATAAGGGAGGTGAGTGTGAGAAAGAGCAGCAAATCGTTGCTACGTCAAAAATAAATCATAAAATAAACAATTGTAAAATTGGAACGCTAAATTGAGAGCTTTAATATCGATAATATTCATGTTAAAGATAAATCGTAAAATAAATAATCTTAAAATTGGAACTTTAAATTGATAGCCTTAATATCCAAAATATTCATGTTAAAGATAAATCATAAAATTGAATAAGCAAACATTGAAGCATAAATTAAGAATCCTAATATCAATAATGCTAATGTTAAAAAATGAATATGAAAAATAGACGATAATCGGAATTAAAACCCTTCATAATGATAGTATTGAAATAAAATAAAACAACTTGATAAAACGACTGGAATCATTAGACGAGGTAGGATTAGTAGTGGGATGTGTCACCGCTGGATCAACCCCCCCCGGGGGGGGGTAAAATTTTTTTTTTCCTAAGTCTAAAAGTACAAAAATTTTTTAAGACAAAGACAATGACTCATTCAAGGTCATTGAAACAAAGACCATGACTCATTCAAGGTCATTGGATGACTCATCAAACACTTTCAAGGTCATTAAAAATTTTTCAAGGTCATTCAAACAAAGACCATGACTCATCAAAAAAATTTCAAGGTCATTCAAACAAAGACCATGACTCATCAAACACTTTCAAGGTCATTTAAAAATTTTCAAGGTTATTTAAAAATTTTCAAGGTCATTGGATGACTCATCATATTTTTTCAAGGGCATTTAAACAAAGACTATGACTCATTCAAGGTCATTGGATGACTCATCATATTTTTTCAAGGTCATTCAAAATTTCTCAAGGTCATATTATTTTTAAACATTTTAAAATTTAAATTTACTACTTATAAAAATAAGTAGTATATATTTTGTAAATTTATTTTATTATTATTAAATTAAATTGTTTGTTTTAATCAAGTCAATTATTTTATTATTATTATTAATATTATTAATATTATTATTTTTATTTTTATTATTATTTTTATTATTATTTTTATTATTATTATTTATTATTAATATTATTATTATTATTATTAACATTATTACTATATAATGAAAACCACGACATATACAACAAATTTATTATAAAGAGATAATTCTACTATAGTAGTATTGTCGAAGAGCTTTATTCAAAGCCCATTCCACATACTTCCGATATCTGGCAGCGCAGCAACGACATCCATCACCACAAGGGTATTCGGGTTCCATATCTTTGGACAAATTGTTTTGTTCGATATCCCATAGGAACTCATCGATTACAGTAAATATCCATATTGATGTATGATTGAATATCAAGTCTGGAATTATTGATGCTGGCTTATCCATGATTCCATGTATTTCTGGATAATAGAATTCCAGACGTTCTTTAATAACTTTAAAATAATCATCTAAAAAACAAGTAATAATAATAATAATAGTAATAATAAATTACCATAATGTTTAATTTCATTCATAGCTTGAACTGCGCTCGGTACAATCATTTTAATGATAAAAATTGAAATAACAATTACTTTTATACTAATTTAGACACACACACACACATCTTTAGCTATAAACAATAAATATTAATTTATAATGTTTTGAAAATGATTAAAGAAATTTTAATAATATTATTAGTTTTTAATATGGCCAACTCAATTGTTGTAACCGTTCAAGGTAAAAATTCAACAAGATGTGTATGTCCTGATACCGCTGTATTGATGGATATTTTGTATATGATAGATAGGCCTAGATATTTGAAAACTCCAGTCAAAAGATTATCTGAAAGAATGAGTAATTTAGAATTCCGATTTGAACATACATATGAGACTTTAAAAAGAGCTAAAAACGAATTATATGATGATATTATATATTTAAATAAGACCATTGGTACTATCAAAAATGAATTAAGAAAATCAATATTAGAATTGAAAGAAAATCATAAACTTAATGAAAAAATGATGAATCAAGTTCAATATAGTATAAAATTTTATTCTAATAAAACAACTGATCAGTTCAATCGTATAATGAAATTACAACAACACCCAGTTAACAGTGGCGGCAACAGCTTGAAAGAAGTTAACAGTGCCAACAAATCATATTTTCTTAGTATTACATGATTCTGATTGGTCGAATATAGTATAAATAAGCTTACACTTTCAAATATTTTTATAAAATGCCAGAAACTAAGTTTTTTATAACTTTGTTGAATGAGCTGGTCTCTAATAATAGAGAAGAAGATGAAATCATTAAAAACATGAAATTTATGGTAAACCGTACCGAGAAAATCGTTGAAGACATCCCATTCGATTATGAAAAAATTCTCAATTTGCCACCATTGGAGAGAAAGAAGGCATTCCAATCAATATTTAGTTACATGTTCGATGAAAATAATAAATGGATGCGAATAATAGTAGGATTAATGTACATGAAACACATGATATTAAAATCTGGATCCGACTATGAAAATTATTTCCAATGGTCTATAGAGGTATATTACTTTATATTGTTAATAATTTATTATTATTTAGGTGATAGAAACAAAAATTGATCCGTGGGTAGAATCAAACGGTGGATGGACAGCTATTATTCAAGTTGCCGCAGAAGCCAAACGCTCTGATATTTATATCGAGAATTGCAAATTTTTATTAAAACTATTCACTGGAGTATCTGTTTTATATTTATGTAACAAGGTTTATCATAGATTTTAATAAATATTTCTTTGTTATTTTTATTAATAAAAAACTATATTTTAAAGATTTATTGATTATTACATGTACATTGTTCATCACCACAAGATTCTATCATAATATTTTCTATAACATGATCAATACAATTCTTAAATTCGGTAGGCTCATCTTTAATAATTTTGATAGCTTCTTCAACATTAATAATTTCTTCAGAATCATTAATAATTTCAGTATCTCCATCATTAACAATTTCATCATTCTGACATCCAGAATCACTCTGACATTCAGAATCGCAATCCGATTCTTTACTCAATGCTTCAACTAGAGTCAACATATCTCTAATTTTTACACCGGTTATTTCTTCAAGTTTATCAAACAAAAAGTTTATTAAATATTCTAAACGAAATTAATTAATTATTTTATATTTTTATATTTTACCTTTTTCAGACATCATTTTAACACTATTTTAAAACTACTTATAATTTGTTTATAGAATAACAAAGAAACATTAATACATTTATTAAACACTATACATTAAAATAACTGTGAAAGTCTAGCAGTAACAATTTTCCAGATTGGAGAAAGCACATCGTTTTGATCTGCTTTATATCCTTGGATTGTTATTGTTATATACCAGTTTTCCTGTTCTTTGAATCCAATTTCTGTAAATGCATCATAATATCTGGTATATTGACTGGTGAAGAAAGCATTTTCATTGCATTTTAAATTGGAATTGATCTTTTTGAATGTATTATCAATATCCTTGATATCTAACATTGAGAGAGTACCAGCAAGAGATTGAAATTGCGTTTTATTGAGTTTGACTGGATTTGCCAATTTCATATTGATAGGCTCCTTTAAAAAATACATTTTATAATTGTGGAACATCTGAACTGGTTGGACACTTATTTTCTTGGTCATGTTTGATTCATGATCTTTATAATGTGGTGACGCACTTTTATACCCTTGACAGATACTGATTAACCAATCAGAATCATGCATGATCACAAAGACAATGCATGATAAGTGCATGATAAGTGCAAGACAAGTGCGTGACTGGAAACTGTATGTGAATTAACTCGTGGATTTTGTATATGATTTTACGCATTCATCTATATAAAATGTATTATTAATATCACGTGTTTTATTATTATTATTATTATTATTATTATAATTATTATTATTATTATTATTATTAATATTATTATTAATATTATTATTAATATTATTATTATTATTATTTTTATTATTATTATTATAAATATTATTATTATGTGTTTAATTAAAGATAAGCTAATGCATCATCACAAAGACAGTGCATGATAAGTGCGTGATCACAAAGACAGTGCATGATAAGTGCGTGATCACAAAGACAGTGCATGATAAGTGCGTGATCACAAAGACAGTGCAAGATAAGTGCGTGACTGGAAAACTGTATGTAAATTAACCCGTTGAGTTTACATATATGATTTTACACATATCATCTATATAAAATGTATTATTAATATCACGTGTTTTATTATCATTATTACTATTATTGTTATTATTTTAATTATCATGATTTTTATTATTATTATTATTATTACTATTATTACTATACTAATAAAATTACTATTTTTATTATTGTTACCAACATCAAAATAAAACTATTACTATCAAAAACATTTATTATTATTATTATTACCAAAAATAAAACTAACAAAACAACAAAAATAAAATACAAAAACATTTATTACCAACACTAAAACTGTCAAAACAAACAAAAATAAAATACAATTATTTTCTTAACAGTTTCAATTTTTGAAAATTTCGTATTGAATTTGTAAGATTCCATTCCACATAGCGTTGATATCTGAAATCACAACAGCTACACCCCAGAATGCAGGGGTATTTAGTTTCCAACTCCTTGACCATTCGGTTTATTTCATTATCCCAAAGAGCTTGCTTAATGAGATTGGAAATATCTATTCTTGTTTCATTGTATATTAACTGTTGATGCATTGACGGTTCTTGATTCTTCAAAATCTCCTTTATTTGAGGATAGTAATAAATAATGCGATCTATTATCATTGGGACATATTGGTCTAAATAAAATATAAAAAATGAAATAAAAAAAAAAAAAAAGATAAATTTACCGTATTCAGCGATATTTTTCTTTGGCATAGCATACATAATATTTTCCATTTTAAAAATGAAATCAAATGAATAAGCAAGTTGTTTTAAACAGTCATTGGCCAATCAGATATCGACCAATCCGGTGATTTCATTTTGTATGTCACAAACAATATTTTTGTATTCTAGATTTCGCACCCCTAATATAACTATTTTGCCACTAGCAAACACGTTAACACACATTGGGTTGTATTTTAAAAGCCTCAGTGCAGGAAATAATTCTGGTTCGAACATACAAAGACATTTTGTTGACATGTTGTATAGATTGATAGATTGTCCTATATCCATGGTAACTGTAATTGACTGTATTTTAATATCCTTTATTCTATATTGTAATTTATTGACATCTAAAGGTTTCTTAGATCCCATGATTCTGCATTTGCCGGATTTGAAAAATATTATAGGATATTTTCCACTCTTATCTACAATTTGCTGTGGTTTACCATGTGGAAACGTCATTTTTGATACATCGAAAGTTCCTTTATAATTTATATTTGATAGCATAATTAAACAATAAAGAAATATTAAGCTATATATATATATAATTATTAGGAAGAGTTCATTAAATCATATAATATAAACAAAAACCTATAATTATACAAATTAATAATGGAATTAAGAAATGATGCTGTATATCAAATCGTCGGCACAAGTGGTAGTGGTAAAACTATGTTTGTGTGTAAATTACTGAAATCTAATTTATTTCAAACAAAATTCAACAAGATTTATTGGCATAGGGGTGCAGATGAAGAACATGGATTAACTCAAGATAATTTCTGTAAATTGAAAAACATGAAAATAGTAAAGGGTTTCGATAAAAACTGGTCAAGTCGATTAAGGAAAGGTGATGTCATCATTGTTGATGATTTGTATCAGGAAGCTAATAAAGAAAAGGATTTTAATAATTTATTCACAAAAATCAGTAGACATGTTGGTGTTACTGTGATCTTTATTACTCAAAATCTATTTCATCAGGGTGGCGCCCATCGAACAAGGAATTTAAATGTTCAATATTTAGTTATTTTCAAGAATCCTAGAGATGCAACAGTTATTGATTTTCTTGCTCGACAGGCATACCCTAATAATCGTAATTTTCTCATCAGTGCATTTCAAGATGCTACAAAATCACCACATGGATATATATTTCTTGATTTCACACAACAATGCAATGATGATTTACGGGTAAAAACCGATATTTTCAATAAAGAAGGTGCCATGGTATATAAACAAAGTTGAAAACTTTAACATGTAAAAATGTTTATGAAATCCAGGCTTAAAAATATCCGAAAACTTAGACAAAGTATTAAAAAGACAATAAATAAAGTTCCACCAAAAACCAGTTATACACCATCTAAAAAGCTAATAACCGAGAATTACCCTGCAATGAATCTTATTTCGAAAAACATTATTAAAAAGAGTAAGAAAACAGATAAAATTGTAAAAAAATCATAGGAGTTTCCCATATTTTAATGCATTGTTAAAGGCTTCGAGTATGAAAAGAATGTCTATTTTACAATCATTTCCAACTTTTGTTGTCGATGATTTACTCAAAATTCTATTAAAAGTAGTCAGAGGTAAAATTAAAATCAGTAATTCTAAAAAACTAGTACTGAATAAACATCGTAAGCCTTTGTTATCACTAGTAAATAATAAAAATCGTAAGCAAATGAGAAAAATCATATATAAACAACAAGGTGGTTTTATTGGAGCAATGTTACCATTAGCATTATCATTATTATCACAATAAACGATGGGGCAATCATTACCTAATGTTAAATTAAAATTTAAATCATCTTGTTGTAATGGAGAAGATTTGGACGAACCCAGAAGACGAAGCAGGTTTCGGTGGAGTGATAAAGTTAAAGAAAAGAGTCCCAAAGTCGAAAAAGGAAACGCAAAAGTGGTTGTCAGATCAGCTTGCGTACAGTTTAAACAAACCAATGCGGAAAAGATTTCCAACAAGAGCTTATAAAACATTCGGTATTATTGATTTATGGCAAATGGATTTGATGGAGATGATACCATATTCGAAGATTAACAAGGGTTATAAATATATTTTAACATGTATTGATGTTTTCAGTCGTTTTGCTCGCGGTGTACCAACAAAGACAAAATCTGCAGAGGAAATATCTAAAGCAATTAATAATTTATTTAAAAATTGGCATCCAGACAATTTGCAAACCGATTTAGGTATTATTATTATTATTATTATTATTATTATTATTATTATTATTATTATTATTATTATTATTATTATTATTATTATTATTATTATTATTATTATTATTATAGGCAAGGTGTTTTACAATAGTAAAGTTAAGCAAATCCTGGATCGTCTCAAAATAAATCATTATTCTGTACATTCTCAATACAAAGCCGCACATGTTGAAAGATTTAACCGGACATTGAGGGATAGATTAAAGAAATATTTCGTGCATCAATGTAATAAAATATGGATAAATGTATTACCGAAAATACTTGTTAGTTATAATAATTCATCGCATCGAGGTCTGAATGGTTTGAAACCCGTAGATATCAGCTCGAAAACATTAGCTAAATCAGTACGGTCTAAAACAGTTGCTATTACAAAACCAAAATATAAAGTTGGTGATCACGTAAGAATTAGTAAAATATCTGCTTCACCTTTCATCAAAAATTTCGATAGTAATTGGAGTGATGAAGTATTTCAAATTATTCAAATTAATACTAAACAGAGTCCTGTAATGTATGCTATTAAAGATAGTGATAACAATGTAATACAAGGGAAATTCTTTGAACAGGAATTACAAGTTATTTCGAAACCTACAGTGTTCAGAATTCAGAAAATATTGAAAACTAAACTGGTGGGTAAGGATAAACAATACTATGTCAAATGGCATGGATATCAAAAACCCTCATGGATATCATCAAAAGACCTAGTAAAATGAGTTTTTATACAATTTTACCTAGTAATAGTTGCCCGCTAATCCATCCGGAAAATCAAGCAAGTAAATTTATGGTTGATCTTCAAAATCCCATTTATTTACATGGAAATTGGGAAGTTGCTTTGCAAGACTTTACATTTGTGTACAATACATTCCCATTTTATAGTCATTGTAAAATCGGTTACAAGAAACGTGTTCCCAAAACATGTAGTGGTATTTTCTCAATCAATAATTTTGAACGATATTGTCATATTCCGATAAGATTTTAGATGAAAATTGTGGCATGTTTTTCAAAGATGGATTGAATGTTAGTTGTGATTATAGTCCATTTACAATAAAGTTTGAAAGTATTGAGGATGCCAAGCGAATGGGTTGTGATAAGCTTAGCATTGTTGTTCCTGGTACTGAATACCTCATACGTTTCAAAACATTTGATGAGAAAAGTGTAACAATCGAAAACATCAAAATATCTGTATCATATATTAATGAGGTGGAAGATATATTTCTTTATTAATAATAAGAAAAAATAATAATAATAATCTACAGCAAGCATTGAAAACGGTATTCATTTTATATAATAATAATAATAATACTTATTTGATGTGATAATAATCTGCAGTGAGCATGCAGCTATATTTTGAAAAAAAATGATACTTATTTTATATAATAATAATATTTTATGTGATAATAATAATAATAATAATAATAATATTTATTTTATATGATAATAATAGTCTACAGTAAGCATGTAGCTATTCGCCCTATAATTTGCTAATAATAATAATCTGCAGGGACATGCTATTCACCCTATAATTTGAAACATTTATTATTAACAGGTCTTTTTGTTATAAACTTGCATAATAATGAATGATTCGCGAATGTTGCAATATTTATGCAAAACAAGTGCAAAGTTATGTCTAATACATTTGACTATATAAGAATTATCATTTAATATTATACAAGTCTTTATGTTATAGAATTGTATAATAATGAAAGATAATTTTATGAAATATTGTAAAATAATTATATATATATTTTTTTAATACAAGTTATTTAATTTATTATTATTTTATCAGGTAAATTTTACCCAAAATATTGCATGATCTCAAAGAATCATGGTGAAATATGTCACGAAAAAATGAAACAATACTATGTCCATAGATTTAATTGCATTAGGTTTTTTATTTGCCCTGTATGCAAAACATCCCAGTCCATAAAATACAAAGCTTTTTATAACATTCACAAAGACCATTTAGATTCATTTAAAATAATTAAAAAGGAGCTGTTTCGTATCAGTAATAAAAATAATGTAAATATTATGAATATTATAAATAATATACGCCCAACAAAAATAACTAAAAATAAAAGACCTGCTGAACATAGGCCATCTAAAATACCAAATAAACTTATAAAAATCGAAGTCATTGAAATCAGTGATGACGAATCAATTAATAATGTAGATAATATAAATAATGTAGATATTGATATTATTACTAATGCAGATATTATAAATATTGCAGACATTGTAAATAATGTAGATATTGTAAATAATGCAGATATTATAAATATTGCAGACATTGTAAATAATGTAGATATTATAAATAATGTAGATATTATAAATAATGTAGATATTGTTAATAATACTATTAATCAAGTTGGTGGTTCATTAGAACCTATAATACAAATTAATTTAAACGGCGCAATTAAAACAATTAAATTTAATACATCAAAGGCGCAACTGATAAAAATAATGTTAACTGAGAGAATCAGTTCTAAATTATTTGATGAGATTGGAAAGATGAGGGGTGATGTTAAAATTCAATTTGCTGTTTTAATACAGTTTGAAAAAGATGGGAAAATCCGCGATAATTATTTTTCCAACAACGCAGAAAAATTTTCAGATAGTTTTTTATCTGAAGGAGTTAATAAACTCAATGAAAAAATAGAAAAGTTCACCTATTTAGGCAGTGGATGGAGAGTAATCAATATTTTAGAAATAGATTTTATAATTACCAAATTTTCCCCAATTAATCGTTTATCAGGTCATCGATATATTCAGACTCCTTCTGCTATTGCATCTAAAAAAGCTATTATAAATGTTAAAAATATTGACGATAAATGCTTCCTTTATAGTATTCTGGCAATTCTTAAAAAAGATTTAATTTTAGAAAATCGGACTAGACCTGCAAAATATACCGAGTTTTTAAACGACTTAGTATATGACGAAATTACGGATTGTCCAATGAAATTAATAAATATACCCAAATTTGAAAAGAAAAATGACAGTTTAAATTTAGCAATAAACGTTCTTTCTTATACTCCAACTGTGATAATTGACGAGGTTCCTGATAGTTATGTCTTCCATCATCCTCATTTAAGTATAATTCATCGTTCAAAGGTCATTGGCGGAACACCTATTTATTTGCTTTTATTAGAGAAAAGTGATAGGAATCACTACACCGCGGTGAGTGATCTGAATAAATTAATGAATTGTCATCAGAATCCTGATTGTCCAGTTCAAATTAGATGTAAATGGTGCCCACACTGCCTAAATGGTTTCAGGCTGGATAATGCCTTTAATAAACATGTAGCTCTGTGCGCTAAAAATCAGACGGGTACAACTCTTTACACATTACCCGATAACAAAAATTTAAAATTTGAAAATTATTCTAAAACCATCACCCCTCCCTATGTAATTTATGCCGATTTCGAGTCGGTTTTACCACCTGATGTTAGACATCACCAAATTCATATGCCTAGTTCAGCAGGCCTTTTACTAATAAATAACTACACAAAAACACAACAATATTTTGAATTTTATGGACCTGACTGCATTTCTTTATTTCTTAAAAAAGTAGAGGAAATTGCTGTCACACTTGTCCTACCTTATTATGATGTTGAAGGGAAAAAGTTGATAAGTTTTATGTCTTTCGCTGAACAACGAGAATTTAAATCATGTAGAACTTGCTATCTTTGCAAGAAACCAATTGTAAATCCTGCTAAAGACCATTGTCACTTTACAGGTAAATATCTTGGTGCAGCGTGCCGAAAATGTAATTTTGCGCGTAGAATATATAAGTTGCTTCCGATAGTGTTTCATAATTTAAAAGGTTACGATCTGCATCATATTTTAAAACATGGTCTCAACGGTTTTCCTTCTTGGAATTTAGACATTATCCCTACCTCGACTGAAAAATTTATATCTTTAATTGTACATATAAAAAATCTGGCTGTTAGATTTATAGATAGTATGCAATTTGTAAATTGCTCTTTATCTAAGGCTGTAAAAACACTTACTACACTACCTCTTACTACCTCTGCCTTTCCTGGTTCTATGATAGATTCTAAGGGTATATTTCCTTATGATTATGCCGCATCTTTTGATGTTCTTGAAACTACTTATGAATTGCCTCCTAAATGAGAGGGTGTGACAGATGATGAGTATGCGACTGCTGAATTGGTTTGGATGCAACAAAACTGTGGTAATTTGCGTGACTATATGATGCATTATTTAAAAGTTGATGTATTCCTACTCGCTGATTACTTTCAACAGTTTCGTGAAAAGGCCATTGCATACAATGGTCTTGAACCTTTAAATTTCTATAGTATTCCTGGAATGTCATGGGCGTCAGCGCTTATGACATTAGATGAACCCATAGAGCTTTTACAGGACATGGAAATGTTCAATTTTTACGAGGGAGGAATACGAGGAGGGTTAACGTTTGTTAACAAACACTATGTTGCTTCTTCAGAGGACACTGAATTGCTGTATATAGACATAAATAATTTGTACGGTTGGGCTCTTAGCCAATCTTTGCCGTATGCTGATTTTGTTTGGGTGTATGATGGTTTGGATGATGTATTGAATGAGTGTATGAATGTTGCGGATATTGAAATCCTTCCATATGGATATACTATGGAAGTTGATATTGATATCCCTGAAAATTTCCATGATTTTTTAAATGACTTTCCGATTGGACCGGAAAAGATGTGCCCACCAAATTCAAAAGTTGAGAAGCTAATGCTCACGCATTATCCAAAGAAGAATCATGTTCTTCATTGGAGGCTTCTCAGGCTTTATCTTTCGCTTGGGGCTAAGGTTGTGAATGTACATAGATGTATAAAATTTACACAGAAACCTATTTTTAAAAATTATATAGATAAAAATACTGACTTGCGAGCAAATGCAGTCAGCGAGATATATAAAGATTTATTTAAATTATATAATAACAGCTTGTATGGTAAATCCGTTGAAAACCTTAAGAAGCGAATGAATTTGCGACTATGTAATTCATTTGAAAAGTTAATTACATATTCGTCAAAACCGGCATTCAGAAAAACCATCGAAGTTGATGAGAATCTGTTTGCCGCGCATCTTAATAAGGATTCAATATGTTTGGATAGGCCTAGTTACATCGGACAATCAGTATTAGATCTATCCAAACTACGGATGTATCAGTTGCAGTATATAGAGCTGCAAAAGTATAGAACTATTTATAATTGTGATATAAATTTAATTGCCGGTGATACGGACAGCTTCTTTTTAGAGATAAAAAATTTAAAATTAGATACTTTATTAAAAGCGATGATTTCGGATGACCTTTTAGATACATCTAATTATAACCCCTCTCATCCTTTATATTCAAGACGACTAGCATCCGTTATAGGAAAGTTTAAGGATGAGAGTAAGGGGGGAGGGTATAGTGAGTGGGTTTTCCTGCGTCCTAAATGTTATAGTTTATTGGGAAATAAGTCGACTATGAGGGCTAAGGGAGTAAAATTAGCAGGTACAAATATAAATCATCAATCATATTTAGATTGTTACAATAATAACGAGATTATATCTGTACCTCAGACTAGAATAGGGTCCAGGAATCATCAGCTTTTTACTTTTAAAAATAGTAAAATAGCGCTAAACAACCACGATGATAAGAGGGCATGGGTTGATAAAAATGTTAGTTTTGCCTATGGACACTATAGAGGGCTTGATGCAATTAATAGTGGTCATAGTATTACAAGAACACAGCAATTTCAAGATATATTCAAAGAAATTCTGGCTCCTGATTGATCATCAATTTATCAGACGAACAATTATGTGAATATTATATATTTTTGTATATTTTGAATTTTGTATATTATAGAAAAATAAATAAAATTGTTCGTTTACTTATTTTATTATGTTTTTGATTATTATTAGTTGCTTTTTTTTATATAAAGGGTTATAAAACATGTTCACAATAGTTAAATTTCGATTTTATCTGCATTATCAATGTAGGATTGAATAACATCTTGATATTTACCATACACATCCAGATTACATTTTATTTAGAAATAATATGCAACTAGATAATTTTATTATTGACTTATATATTTTTTAGTAGTAATAAATAATCATAGGTTTCTGTCAATAGCCTATCGATTATTAAAAATGTCTGATTCCATTTAATTCTGAATTCCGCTATCTTAATTTAGAAGATTAATATAATAATAATATTAATAAATAAAATCTTGTAACAATAATAATAATAATAATAAAATATTATTAGTTAAAACATTACTTATAAAAATAAGTAATAGAATAAAAAAAAAATATATTAATAATTAAAACACTACTTATGCGCTGCCCGATATCGGAGGTATGTGGAATGGGCTTTGAATAAAGCTCTTCGATAATATAACTATAGTAGAATTATCTCTTTATAATAAAACTTTTTGTTGTATATGTCTTGGTTTTTTATTATATATTAATAATAATAATAATAAAATCAGTGATAGTTAAAACATTACTTAAAAAAAAAAAAAAAGTAATAGAATAAAAAATTTAAAAATATTAATAATTAAAACACTACTTTTTTTTTATATAAGTAGTAATTTTAAATTAAAATTTTTTTTTAAAAAATAATATGACCTTGAGAAATTTTGAATGACCTTGAAAAATTTTGAATGACCTTGAATTTTTTTGATGAGTCATGGCCTTTGTTTGAATGACCTTGAGAAAATTTTTGATGAGTCATGGTCTTTGTTTGAATGACCTTGAAAATTTTTGATGAGTCATGGTCTTTGTTTGAATGACCTTGTGAAATTTTAAATGACCTTGAAAAGTGTTTGATGAGTCATCCAATGACCTTGAACAAGTCATGGTCTTTGTTTCAATGACCTTGAAAGTGTTTGATGAGTCATCCAATGACCTTGAATGAGTCATGGTCTTTGTTTCAATGACCTTGAATGAGTCATTGTCTTTGTCTTAAAAATATTTTGTACTTTTAGACTTAGAAAAAAAATTTTTTTACCCCCCCGGGGGGGGGGGTTGATCCAGCGGTGACATGATCTTGCCGTGACACATCCCACTACTAGGATTAAAATATTCAACGACGATACGATTAAACCAAAACCATAATGACGGTAATTAGGTTTAGATAAAGCATCATTCAATAAGTACTGTGAGGATATGGTAATTAGCTAAATAATCCAGCTTCGACGTAATCCATAAACAATGTATGAAGGAACCTAACCAAATAATATTCAAAATATAGTTAATTTAAGGCAAAAATAAAATTAATACCATCAAACTTCGTCGGTAATAAAAACATAGTTGAACTAATGTAAGTAAAGCAAAACAATATAGTACCGTGCATTAACAATCGTAATAATAATAATTTACATCGCACAAAACTAATAAATCAAAAGATCATCTATAAAAGAAAGGCCCAGAATATTATATTTCACTAAAGTCGAGGATCAAAATGTCTGTGAAATCACGCTTCGTAATCACACGGCTGTTGTACTCCGTTCGATTCCAGACAATCGATTTTCTCATCCATAATACCACAAGCATGCATCTGATAATCGTAACCATTGATAATATTCGGGAAACTTGAGAACGGAGACGTCGTATTGAGCGCGAGATTGTAAAGGACCTCGACAGTAAACTGACTTGAGAATTGGCAAACATAATTTACTAAGTAAACGTGAAAAAAAATACTTACCAGAAGTTGTCTTAAATAGAATAATCAGGGAAGTGGAATATAATGATTAAAATAAACAACTCCATAATGAATAGAAAAATATAAATCCACAGATTGTACGAGCGATTATGAATTGGACACGTCAACAAACTATGAATGTTGAAGAAGGAGTGTATAATCAATAATATCTGTAATAAAACCAGAAAGTCAGAGAAAAATCGAAATGCCACGTCACCGAGGACAGAGAAATTATTCCAATCGATATCAATGAATGAACATGCTGACGTGCAGAGATATATAAAGCTAGTCGCATTCAGATTTAGATATTTACTGTTTCAACAAAACACAAACGAGAAATGAATACACGAGAGGAACAACTAATCATGACTCCGAAGATAAAAAGGGACAGCTGCACTCAGCGACGAGGAGAAGACCAGAGGGAGGAACCAGGAAGTGGAAGAGAAAACAGATATGAAGGTATAATCGCATTGTTTAATAAATTTTTTTTAACTATTTCGTCCATGAAAATTATATACGATGTCCCGATTGGAATCTAACCGAGGAAAGCATACCGAAAAGTTCGAGTTGGAAGGAGCGAGTAACAGTTTTATGGGAGAATCTATCATGCCAAATAGAAATTATAACAGCGTTGAAATTTATTGTTATCGGATTTCATGGGTTAATAAAGATGAAATAACTAAATTTTTACAAAATGATTTTTGGAAGATTTGTTTACTAATACGTAATGTAATTTTACATCGAAACTAATTAGCTCACTCAATAAGATTTGCAACTCTTTAAATACAATCGACGCGTAAGATATAGGTAAGCGATATTAGTATTGGTTTATAGATAAGCTTCGGTGAGGAAACGGAGCCAAAGGCCTTGATAAACAATTCCCGTATTACTAATCGTCCGATAGAGACATCATAACAGTCAAGTCAGATGACCGTGGATGAGACCTAATCGCCAGGATCCCTTGACCAGATACCACACCCCAAATGTAGCATAAATAGTTCTAACTTTACGATAGTTACTAACAAATTCGAGAGATCTGATAAGATTTTACACGGAAGTTCCAATATTTTCTCATTAATTGAGAATCATATGAAGAATCAAGTATATTATAATTCATTTTTATAAACGAGTCTTGGATCGACGCGTCCCGGATCACGGTGCGTTTTAGAGAACGATCGGCCACTAGGTACAGACAGGCAATCTGGGACGCGTGATTTTCGGTTTCCCCGGTGAGAGAATCCAGAGAAGGTCGTCTTAACGACTACGAAGAAGCAGATCTTCTGTACGTGGCTATCAAGAGGAAGCCGGGTCGCAACCCAGCCCGCGAAACCCGACAACGTGCGGAATTCACTCTGCCTTGCCTCGAACACCATCAACGGCAAACGAAATGGCAGGTAGCCATGGCTAGACTGTGCCTGGCCAAGATAAATGCAGATATTGCTGCCGGGAGAATCCCCAGCACCGACGGATATGCTCCAGCCTATGGCGTATCTCATGAATTGGACGCACTGTGTTGACAGAGCCTACAATGCCCATGGATGTAGTGATCCCTAGAAGATTGCTACCGAAAGATCTACAGCACTCTAACAGAAGTCCTGTGAGACGGTTAGAGCATGCATATGCTTGGGATCGACCTAGGTTCAATTCGAACTTTTGTCGCCGGAAGCAACTACGGAGATGAAAAGCTCATGTATTAAAATAAACCGTTTAATTCGAAAAATCTAAGTTCTTTAATTATTGATTGCTCATATAATTTTAATCCTCGAAGACCGATGCAGTGGTAACGAACCAGGACAACTTAGATAGTGCGTTTAGATATATATTCAGTAGATTCTTTTTGTAAGTTAACCTTAGGTACATAATAATATCCTGACGCAATTATATATAAGGAGAATTTCAAAGTTAAAGTTGTGATATTTGTTAACGAATAATTTAATTGTAGATATGGATCCACTCAAGACTCTAATCAAGGAGTTAGTAAAATCGCACAGGAAGAATGTGGAGATTCACCGCCAGTTACCTAAATGACTCGGGAAATTCAGAAAATTTGAGCATCATATGTGGAACCCGCAAAGGTGAAAGCGATTTATCAACGATTGACCGCCGCACAGCGCGGATGGGCGGAGTAAAAGCAACTCGGTCAAGCTCGAAAGACACAGATACGCTATCTGGTTACCAGGAAGGCAGTGCCGTAACGTATCAGTTAGTATTCGCGCCGGTCCAGCTAGCGTACAAGGAGCCAGCGGATACGACCAAGCCAGCGGCGCCCAGGAAAGGCGGAACGTGCGAAACGATGTGCACAGCAAATCAGAAATTAATATTATACTTCGATTTGTCTTCGTATTTATATTTGCAAATATTTGAGTGCAACCAATCAAATTAATGTAAGATCATTGCAAATGATGCGTATATATGTGTGTGTAACATGAATCATGGCCTCTAAATAATCTTTATATGAGTATAACTTTGCAAAGTTATTGCATCTATCATGCATATTTTTTGTATGATACATTTTCTCTTGTTACATAACGAATAAACATGGTTTCTAAACATGGTATTCTAAGTCAATAAAAAATAAAATTAAACAATATTTCATAATCTGGTCAACAAAATAATAAAGCAATTAAATAAAATATTTATTAAGAATCTACAATGGAAGAGAAATGAAACTTTCTCAATTCATTTCTTAATATCCACATATTATGGTTTTTGATCCGTTCGATACAGCTTTGGCAATTGTAAGCACATTGATCATGTTTGTTCACCATCGGAAGATCATTGTCTATTGTCTTCAAGTGTTCAATCAGTATCACATTGAGGTCTAAATGGTATTATTTCAGGAGCCCAGTATATTAAATCTTTCAAAATATTAGGGAATATCTCAGTCATCTTATCGATTAGAATCTGCATAAGCTTTTCTAAAATAAAAAAGATAAATTATATTATTATAAATTTACCATTTGCAGATAATGTTGACATTTTTTTAAGTTACAAATTAAATGAATAAACATATTGTATATATAGTAATTTGAATGCACACAACCAACCAATCCGAATCATGCATTCATATTGATTATTTATTTCACTTTGCTTTGTAAAAAGTTTAGAAATTCAGAGTCATCAATCAAAGATTTAATTTATGTGATAATTTCATTAACTAAATCTCGATAGTCTAATGATTTTATACCAAGTATGACCACTTTCCACTAGCGAATTTGGAAACAAATAATGGGTTATACTTTAAATATCTCAAAGCTGTAAATATCTCATATACACAAATAATTTTTCTTGACAATTCGAATAAATTAACTTTCATTCTAATATCATATGTTACTGTAGCGGATCGTATTTTTAAATCATGAATCTTATATTGTAAATCTTCATCTTCTAATGGTTTCTTACATCCCATTATCCTACATTTTCCAGATTTAAAAAATATTATTGTATATTTTCCAGTTTTGTCAACTATTTGTTGAGGTTTTCCAACAGGAAATATCATATTGGACACATCAACTTTTCCTTTATAATTTATATTTGACAACATTATAAAGTTCATCCATTTGTTTGATATAAACAATATTTATTTAAATGATATTTTAAAAAAGGAATTAAGAAATGATGCGGTATATCAAATTGTAGGTCCAAGTGGAAGTGGTAAAACATTATTTGTTTGTAAATTATTACAATCAACAATGTTTAAATAAAAATTCAATAAAATGTTTTGCATATGGGTGCAGATAACGAACATGGCTTAACTCAAGAACGATTTTGCAAGTTAAAAATGAAAATAATAAAGGGATTTGATAAAAATTGTTCATCTAGATTACAACATGATGATGTAATTATTATTGATGACTTGTACCAGCAAGCAAACAAAGAAAAAGATTTTAATAATTTGTTTACAAAAATCAGTAGACATCAAGGTGTTACAGTTAATTTTATAATCCAAATACTATTTCATCAGTAATTTAAATGTTAAATATGTAGTTGTTTTCAAAAACCCTAGAGATGCAACTGTTATTGATTTTCTTGCAAGACAAGCATATCCAAACAATCGCAACTTTTCATTGGCTTCATTTCAAGATGCAACAAAAATACCCCATGGATATTTATTCTTTGATTTTACTCAGCAATGTCCTGATGATATACTAGTGAGAACAGATATTTTCAATAAGGACGGTGTAACAATTTATAAACCAAATTAAACTATTAGAGTAATTAAATAAAAATGGGATTCAAAAAAGTTTTAATTAAGCCGGAAATAAATTTAGTAAAGAAATCTAGTGCTGGGCACCTGATGGTTAAAAGATATAAGAGTTTCGCGGCCACTTTCAAGGGATTCCAACCAGATGCGCACATAAGAGATATAACCATTAGATACCGTCAATCTGTAAAGAAAATAATAAAGAAATCATTAAAGAAAACACTTAAGAAAAAACCTACATCAAAAATAATTAAGAAAAAAACATTCACAACACCGAAAAAATGGATTAAATTATAAACAAAATGTAATGATAACATAATTTTAAAAATGAAATTACAACGTAGTATACCATATTTTAATACTTTGATTAAAGCACCAGTATTGAAACGATCAAGTATTTTACAATCATTACCTTCGTTTGTTGTTGATGACTTGCTTAAAATCATTGTTAACGTCGTGCGCGTTAATGCTGATATTAACAAAGCAAAAAAACTTGTATTAAACAATCACAAGAAATCACTTTTATCCTTAGTCAATATAAAAAATAAACGATTGATGCGAAAAATTATATTTAAACAGCATGAAGGTTTTATAGGTAAATTGTTACCAATTGCATTATCTTTATTAGGTGGAGTAATAGGTAACTCTGCATTAACAATGACTCTAACAATCTTTCTTGTTGCAATGGAGAAGATATGAGCAAACCCAAAAGACCCCACAGGTTTCAGTGGAGTAGAAAAGTTAGAGAAACGAGATCCAAATTCAAAAAAGAAAACATAAAAGTGGTTATCAGATCAACTGTCATACAGTCTAAACAAACAAATGATGAAATGGTTTCTAACTAGAGCATATAAAACATATGGTATTAATAATTTATGGCAAATAAATTTGATAGAAATGATACCATTTTCGAAAATAAATTAGGGATACAAGTATATCCTGACATGTATCGATATTTTCAGTAGATTTGCCCGCGCCATACCATTGAAAACAAAATCCGCTAATTATGTGGCATCTGCAATAAAAACAATGTTTAAAGATTGTAAAACTGACAATTTTCAAACTGATTTAGGTAAGAAATTAGTTAATTTTATTTAATAAATAGTATTTTTTAGGTAAAGAATTTTACAATAGCAAAGTTAAAGAAATTATCAATGGAGTAAATCATTACACTGCATTTTCTCAATTCAAAGCTGCCCATGTAGAACGATTAAATCGAACCTTAAAAGATCGATTAAATAAATATTTTGTGCAACAAAGTAACAAAACTTGGATAAATGTTTACCGAAATGTTTACAATCATTCGTCCCATCTAGGTTTAAAAGATTTGAGACCGATTGATGTTGCAGATGATATGAAAATACCACAACAATATAAAACTAGGAAACCCAAATATAAAGTTGGTGACCATGTTCGAATAAGTAAAATATCCGCTTCGCCATTCATTAAAAGTTTTGACAACAACTGGAGTGATGAAGTTTTTAAAATATCGAAGATTAATAAGAAACAAAATCCAGTCATGTATGTGATTACAGATATCGATAATATTGAAATCTAAGATAAATTTTTCGAACCGGAACTGCAGGTTATTCCACCACCCACTGTCTTCAGAATTGAAAAGATTCTGAAATCAAAATATAAAGACAATGATAAACAATATTACGTCAAGTGGTATGGCTATCAAAACCCAACTTATATATCATCATCTCAAATATAATGAACAGTTTTTTCACTATTTTACCAAGCAATAGTTGTCAATTAATTCATCCGAATAATTACGCTAGTAACTTTATCGTAGAGTTACAAACCCTATTTACTTAGATAGCAATTGGGAAGTTGTCTTGCTTGATTATACATTTGTGTACAACACATTTCTATTTTATAGTAATTCAAGGATTGAATATAAATCAAATGCATTCAAGTCAGTTAAAAGTTTTTATGAAATTGAAATTAATGGAGAACAACCGATAAAACAATTAAATAAAGACTGTTACATCTACTTTACCAAAAGAGTTTTACGTTTCATTTTAATTTTCATCCATTTGAAGTAACATTTGAAGATATGGAATCTGTAAAACGTTTGGGAATTCCAGAACCAAAAAATCACAAGTTCCAATGGTACATTTCAAATAGTGTTACCCCCATATGAGAAAGAACAAGTAATCAATTTTAAATTAACTTACAGATGTTTAAAAGATTCAGTGTTTACATTTATTAAGGATTTATATATACGGAAACTTGAAGATTTAATGTTTTATTTAATGAATAATTGCCCACATATTTTCAAATCTATTTTCAAACATGAGGATATCTTCAGATTCGTTCTCGGTGAAAACATAAAAGAAATTGTTTTCGATAAAAACTTGGTAAACACATTTGGATTATAGAAACAATTATATAATGAGTCTCAATTTCTTGGTATTCGCAAAGGAAAAATATTTAATCACCTTCAACAAATGTTCATCTATAGTGATATTATTGAGCCAATAAATGTTGGTGATTCATTGGTTCCACTTCTGAAAGCTGTATGGATTAAAAAATATGAACAAGATGAAGTTGTACAAATACAAATTGAAAATCCCATGTATTTACCTGTTGGAAGAACATTTATAAACAATATAAAAATTAATATACGCGATGATAGTGGAAAATTAATCCAATTTGCAAAAAATTCAAAAACACACGTAAATTTACATTTTAGACATGTCTAATACCGATATAATTTCACTTTATGCCAATAGTCAAACTGGTGGTGAATTACCTTATTTTGTTGGTAAGCAATATGGTTCTGGATGGTTAAAAACTATTGATCGATTTGCATTACATATTCTTAAACGTAATGGGAAATTTTGCTATGAAAACTGCTAAAGATATAATAATGAATAATGCTAAACTCTTACCAACTTTAAAATCTAATGATAGTGAAGTGCCGCCACATGGAACAAACGTGGCTTCGCCCGGAGACGGTGACCAAGTTAAAAATAGAAATGGAAGATTTGAAAACCAAGTTAGGTCGAAAGGATGAAGCCCTGTGGCTGGCAGAGCAGAAGGCCCAGGAGCTTGAAAAACAGGTGGCCGAACTGAAATAGAGGGACAAAATTTGCACAGGCCTGGTGCAGAGTTGAGCAACACTATCGGCAGAGCAGCAAGCCATAGTGATCCATAATGTTACCGGAAAAGATGTCTGAGTAAAAACTATGACTCCAGGTCCCTCACGTCCACCAGAAGATTTGCCTAAGAGGAACAGAAGAAAAAATCGGCCTAGTAAATAGAAGCTGGAGCGGCTGTTTAAATTAAATAGAGCTTGGTTATAAGGACACATCCTGGATGCGAACGGGTTCTGAATCCCGCGCGCTCTTTAACTCTGATCACCTGAAAATTTATCTGATATTACGATTGTTGTTAAATTTAAATATAATTTGTTAATGTTAAATTTGATATTGATGTTTGATGTGAATTAGAGTAGTTGGATATTGAGATATTAAAATGGTCAAATGATCAAGTAAATTATAAATTAGATAAATATGTTGGGCCAGAACACAGACGGCCTTGTATATGTTTAAATGAATCGGTAACACACATGCAAATATAACATGCAGATTTAAATTCAAACCTATTAAAACACCAATTAACCCTATCAAAATACGAGGAAGAAAACAATTAAATATAAAATTACAAACACAAAAATAAATTAAAATAATAACAAAGCGCAACAAGATTCGCACGAAATAAATATAAACATAACACGAAAACCCAACGATTTTGACCGAAATTTGACAATTAATAAAAAATGCGAGATTTCATGAAAATGAAATAAAAATGAAATAATTTGAATTAGAAATAATTCAATTAAAAATCTAAAGAAAAAATTGTCAAATAAAAAATCTCAAAATAATAAAATTAAAGATTAGAATATACCAGAAAATTCCAAGGTCAAAATTTGTTTTACTAAATCAAAAAGAACACGCAAGGTTAGAGTCGTACAATAGGTATATATACCGATTCATTTTTTTATAATTTTAATCGTTTTTACTCGTAAAAAAATCAGTTTTTCAAACTTGAAATCATTTTTCAACGTTATTTTCACGATGTAAGTGAGAATTTTTATTTAAACAACTCTCTCCACGTCGCATCCTCGATGGAGCTCTGCTTGGGTGTCGGCGTGGGGAGAGCGGTATATTTATGATATTTTGTTTATGTGGAATGGAGTGGTAATTTATATTTTTATTTTTTTTTAATAAATTTTTAAATAGATTAAACTTTGTTTTATATTGCCGAAATTTTTCCGGCCCACAGCCAAAGACACATTACAAGTTATTAAAATCAAACATACTATTCGAATTCGTGTAAGTGCGTGGAATATCGCCAATGATTCGTGCCCGTGAAGGCTCCGGCGTGCGGAATGCAGGGGTCGGAACGTCAATATTATTCCGTATAGGGAAAGAGAGGGATAAGGAATTGGTCTTTTGGCTGTTTCCTCGTCTCTCAAATTCCATAAACTCGACCTAAATTATATTTACATACGACTAAAAATTATCACACGAGTAGTCCAGTGGGCACTCACTAACTATAATATGAACACAATGCGCCTAAGGTCAACCAAGGGGAAGGTAACGGGGAAATATCAAATGAAATCGTTGTTGTGAATCTAAAATAACTGTAAACCAAAATTTGTTAGGTGTTTGAAGATAACTAAAAGGGATAAACTATGACTATGAATCCTCAACCGTCACTATAGACCTAAAATGCTTAGCAAGATTAGGACGTTGTTTTAATAAAAATTTAACGAAACTAAAGTAAAGATTTTGAAATGTTATTTCGCACCAAAATTTAATAACTAGTTGACATAAACCCGATGTGATGCAGAGAGCCAACATTTACTTATAGGAAGATTAAAACTAGTATAGTAGGTAGGAAATCCTAAATCATATTGAGAATTAGACAATTTCCAAGGCAAACAGTAAAATAAAATAAGGAGTATATGCCCCGAACAACCGGATCTAAGGCCACGGGAATTTCTTGAACTAAACGTGGTAATTGTTAGTAAAAGGTTTAAAACCATAAACCGTTAATAAAAGAGAAAGGTAGAAAAGACCTTAGTCGTTACAAATTCTAGATATAATGTTTACCACATTAGGGTTACAGCAAATAAAATTGAATTAAACGAAAAACTGAATCAAACGAAAATTAAATGACATAAACTCAATAGACTCAATATTTTCTGAAAAAATCCATACAGCGACGAAACGAAATTAACATTATCGTTTAAAGCCCATGGGAAACGAAGATCAGAGTTCCGCCAAATTCCTTGAGTAAAATTTAACTCCTAAAACCAAAATTAGAAAATGCATAATAGTTTTCAAACCTTGATCCAACTTATGGCCAGAAATTGATAATTCCAAACGAAACCGATAATTGTAAAGACTCCAATAGAAAATAAAATAATAAACAAAACTCAAGTCCTATCCGTGGTAAGTGATACGAAGAGTTTTCCCCATCGACTAAACCCAATAAAAGTAAAAATTCTAAGAATAATTTCATTAAACAAACAATTTAAATTCACCATTGAGACGACGTTAACAGAATCCTATTCCGATCTAATAATTAGACAATAATCCTTTAAGAATCCAATAATTAATAACTTCATCGACCTTACCTGTCATGAACCAAGTTGACTGCCAACGAATGTTTACTCACCAGAAATAATAAGCTAAATAAATAGGAAAATGAATAATACAACCATGAAATAATTATTATGCATACTTGCCTTGACATTTACGCCTGCAATCAATCGATAATAATGTCTACTATTACACGCCCAACCACAATACAGGAGGTGGATAGCCAAATTTACACACATCCAGTACTACACACCGAGCGATTAAGGAGATTCCTCAACAGTAGACACACATCTCTACCGGTTTCTATAAGAAGTTCAGGAACAACTGCTAGATCATTAATTCTAACTAGTTTTGAGAAATGCAACATTCACAGGAATTTAACAATAAAGGTACGTCAACCAGGGCGTCGAGCGAGGGAGTAACTCGGGATCCGGATTCTCAGACTTGTGGTAAGTTTTAGTTACAGGAACTCCGACATTTTATCACCTTTGATTTTAATAAATATTTTAAGGTCCTAAATTTTGATTTTTATTATAGTAGAAATTTTAATCATTTAGTGAGTAAATTTGGAGAAGAATAAAAATGAATTTCGATTTTAATTTTAATAATTACAGTAGGAATTCTAATTTTTTTGCTGAAGGATAAAATGAATTTTTATTTTTAATAATTCGTAGGAGTGCTAATTCTTTAGAAATTAAACTTCAAAGAGGATGATAACGATCTTGATTTCGATTTAATATTAGGAATTTTACCTTTTAGCAATTGACTATAAGAAGGACCACGATGAATTTTGATTTGGAATAAGAAATATTTCGATTTACCAGGACAATACAGAATTATATCAAAGCCAACTTTACAATGGATAAAGTACCATGATCTAAAAAATAATCCCTATCCGAAATATACAGGTTTAAATGTTGATATATTAAGGTATACGGTTTCAAAATATGAAAAATTCACTCTACCCTGAAAGTTAACTCTCTTACACCTGTAGCAAAAATTGTTGATTACATGAAATCGAAAACAAATATTATATTCATTTACCTTGCAATTTGATGTGATTTAATTTTTGAATATTTTTCACGGAAAGAGTATTCTAATATGTACGCCATGTATTGAAATATACAAGTTAGATACTTACCATATAAATCAAACAATTAATGAATACGCCAATTATATATTTATATAACTCATTAATATTTATAACTAGATGAATTATTAATATTTATAACGAGGAATAAACCGTACCAAATACTAATGAAATATTAAAACAAATCGCAATCTCGCAAAGTCTGCATTCTAATCATTGAAACTAAGTGACAACAAACTATTCAAATGCGTTTTTCTAAATTTTCCGTTAATTTTGTTAACCAAATTTTTTCAACAAAATCCCCAGAACCGATTTGAGATTATCAAGAAAGAGATATTTTCAATTAGTAAAAATAATGGCCCCAAGCAATATGTTGAACAATAAATTTTCAATTGAATTAACAAGATATTTTTGATGAGATTCCGTTTGTAAATTAACAAACATTATTTTACTGGAACTAGGCGAGGAGTAGGATATTTACCGCACAGAAAATTTAAACGACTTAACTTAATCAAACTAATTTTAGATGAATTGAGCGCCATCATTCGTGTCCCCACGCACGTTGCCGATCAGTGGCGACAAGCCTGGTGACGAGTCTGGCGGGAAAAGTACAGCGATGTGCCCCAACCGAGAGAGCCCCGATGGGACGCCTTACATCCATTGGAAGATAGTGGGAGACCGTTTGTGTCGGGCAGACGGAAAAGTGGTCAGAGCCCGGCCCAGGAGATACACGATCAGGCCCGGTTCCTCCTCTCTCGGCTCGAAGATCATAAGCACCAAGTAGATCTTCAAATAGCCAGGTCCAGGCTATACCTTTTAAATGTGGAAGAGGACATAGCGGCTGGCCGAATTGCGGATACCGATGGGTATACACCGCCGCACAGTCCCACTCGTGATCGTGTTGATGGGCGAATGTGAACTAATGTCGACGTTCCCCAAATGGTCCGTGCCAGTCGTACTCGGAACACAAAACGACCGGTTTTTGCATATCGCGAGCACTCTCCCGCTCCACCGGTCATTGATGATTATGTTGAGAGACACCATCCAGGTCCTCAATTCAGTGAATGAATCGGCCACGAACTTACAATGACCTGAGTGTGATTAGGTTTAAAGTCAAATAAATAATTAATTACTGTCCACGAGTTTTTCCTTGTTTGTTTGGGTAATTCTATGTAATTGTGTGATTAATTAAATAACTCAAGATTAGTAGTCAAAAATTGATAATATTGTTTACAGAGATGGAATCCCTGAAAATACTACAGAAAGAATTAGAGCACGCGCGGAAAATCAATAAGAATTTCTACGAACAGATCATCCAGCTATCAACGGAAGTTTAACAAACAAAGGCCGCCTGGATGTAGACTCGGAAAGCAAAGGCGTTCTATCAAAGACTTATAGCAGCCAAAAGAGATGGGCGGACGAGAGGCAGTTGAACCAAAGCCTAAGAACACAGGTGAAGGGGTTGGAAGTGGCATTATCAGCCTGCCAGGAGGGAGAGGCAGTTACTTATCCCCTCGTGTTTGCTCCTGCCCAGTTGGCCTACCGAGAAACGGTAGCAACTCTGAAAACCACACCAACGACAAGCAGCTATCGACCCGGACAAAAGGAGCGGGCCAAGCGCCGAGCCGCTCGAATATTAAATAACACGCAGCCGACTCACTAAAAAATGCATCGCTTCTTTTATAATATATGCAGCCACTTGTTTTGTTTTAATATATGTTTATCGATAATAGACTCGAATGATAAAATTTACGACATACGGGGACCTGATATTCAAAGCGAGCACAAGTCTTCTATCGACAGCTCGTTGGACCCAGAGATCGTTCGGTCAATTACAGCATTAGTAATAGCGCTCACTTTTTGCGGACGATCTACTCATTCGAACATAGTTCCAACTTTGCCTAGCAACGGGTGCCGAGTGACAAGCAAGAGAATATTTATATGGGGTTGTCTGGGTAACAACCATATAGTTTAAATATCGCTACCAAGTAACCCACCAGTAGTAAACTAAATGTATGAGTAAAAAATTATTAAATGGTTACATTAACGATTTATTTAACAAATTCTTTAGTAATAAACTAAATGTACAAGTAGAAAATTATTAACTGGTTATATTACCGATTTAATTAACAAATCCTTTAGCAGTAAGTTAAATCTATAAGTAGAACTTTTTTTTTGGGTTTTATTAATACTTCACTTAACGAATTCTTTAGTAATGAACAAAATACATAAGTAGATAATTAATAAATGGGTTATTTAACGAACTTCCTTTTTGTAATAAATTAAACAAAATAAATAGAGAACAATTAAAATGCTCTGTTGATGATATTTTTTCTCTTGACAACGACAGATTCTTTTAATAGTAAAGTGGAATAAATTAAGATAGCTGAGTAAATAATTGGATAACCAATCATAGGTTATTGGCAGTGACCTAGCTGAATGATTAGTAGGAACGGAAGTAGTTTATCAAGATATTGCGTAAAACCAAAAGATCCCTTAGTGACAGTTGGTACGAAAATCAAGTGTAATTTAGAATGTTCCCTCAATAACATCGTTCGGATCTCCCCTCATCGACTGGGTCGAGTAGATCGACGTCTATTTATAAGACGCTCACATTGACACCCTCCGTAGAGAGTACATTCCCTTAAGCCGAATCTACCGTAATATCAACAAAGACGAGACCCGTAACGTTATAATTAAAAGAGCATATTCCCCCGCATACGTTTTACGTTACGTCGCATGCTAAAGATAAGAAACATAACACGGAAATAACCCAGGAAACGCGCACTTTCACTTATCGGCACGCGACCGAGCAACCACATGAAAATTAAATGGCCCAGAAAATTCGAAGAATAACTTTAAATTTGGATTTTTTTGTTAAGATGAGTCGTGGGTGGACGAATCCAGAGTCACCATCCGATTTCCCGCGCATGCTGCAAATCGTTGTCGACAAGCTATGTGGGATACGGGATTTACCGTATCCCAGGTTAGAGAATCCAGATCCGGAACTCTACAACAAACGGAGGAGGTCGAGCTCCCGTTCGTAGCTATAAAACGGGAACCGGGCTGCAATCCAGCCAGAGAAATTCGTGGCCAGGCGGAGTTCCTCCTCGCTCGTCTTGAGGAACATCAGAGTCAGACTAACATCCGAGTAGCCAGGGCCAGGCTTTATCTCACCAACGTGAACGAAGATATTGCAGCCGGTAGGATTGCTTGTACGGACGGTTACGCGCCGCCGTACAACACTTCATTCAACCTCAATGACAAGACCCTAAACGTCAACGCGGAGGCCATGAACGTACTCATTCCACAGAAGGCTCTCCCTCGAAAAATGAGAAGGAACGAAGAAACAGCTGAACGACATAATGAGCATCCCTATACCCGGACAGTTTCGAAATAGGATTGCTTCCAACACCATAGGAAGACTGACCGTGATAATTATCGACGATAGAGTATGATGGCATCATCTTAGTTAAATAAATAAAATGTCTTAGTTAATTTTATATTTATTTAATCCGTATTATTAATAAAATCACGCCTGTCGGACCCTATTGTTAACGAATCTAATCCATTAATTGCACTAAAGTAAAATAATGCAACATGATAACTTTGCTTTACAGATATGGAATCAGCAAGAGTATTACAACGTGAGTTGTAGCACGCAAGGAAAGCTAACGAGAATCTCCGTGCTCAACTCCTGCAATTGTCAACTGAAATACAACGGATTAGAGCTACGCGGGTAGAGCCGGCGAAGGTGAAAACGCTCTATCAGAAGATAACAGCCGCGCAAAAAGGTTGGACGGGAGAAAAACAAATCAATCAGAGCCTGAGGACGCAAATAAAAGGGCTAGAGATGGCAGTGTCGGCCTGTCAGGAAGGTGCAGCGGTGACATACCCCTTGTCTTCGCCCCTGCTCCGCTAGCGTATCGAGACTCGACGACGACTCCGAAGATCACCCCAAAGCCCAGCAATCATCGGACAGGAAGAAAGGAGCGAGCTAAGCTTCGAGCTGCTCGAACATCGACTAATGTATAATTGATACCCCTAAATACATGTTTGTTATCGTTTAACTATTTTATCGTTTAACTATTATTTCGATGGTCATATGAATGTTAGTACACGCGAGGTAGGATAAAAAGGGATCAGTGAGTAATTGGTATGTGAGATCAACTTATAAAAGATGGGACCGGAGTAACTAAAGCACACACAGACCTTCTAACAGTAGTGTGTTGAACCCAGCTTAAGGTCGGGCCAGAGCAGTTCCTATGTGGCGCTCATCTTTGGCGACCTCAAAACCCATGGTTACATTACCAACGTTGCCTAGCAACGGGTAACCATTGGGCATGGCAAACAATGTTCATCTGGGGTCTAGGTTGTCAGAACCATAAACCCCACAACTAGATGAAGGGGGACCGAACGAGTAGAGCATGAAGTCTTCTATGACAGCTCATGAACCCGAGGAGGGTTAGGGCATTAGCAGTTCTTGAGAAGGAGCTCACCTTTTGCTAACCTTCCACCCACGAGTTCACAGTACAAACGTCAATTTTGACGGGTGACTAGCGGTCAAAACTTCTTATGTAGACGCTGGGTAGGGAATAGTAACCCTTAGGCAGTTTAAACTATTTTAATGACCCATCAGTGCCCAGCAGTAGTTACCCTAAGGTAACGGGTACTGAGTTGTAAGCGACAAATATTTGTAATATGGTTATCTGGGTAGCAACCATATAGTCACAAAAATTTCTTCACCTAGAAACCCACCAGAACTGAGAAATTTATAAGTAGTACATTTAGCAATATTCTAATAAAAATATAATGAAATGATATTAATGCATTTTAAAATTTAATTGTAACTATCATGATTAGAATTTGGTATTCAAAATTTGTTTCGCCGAAAAAAAAATTTAATAAAATGTTAACATATGAATAAACGTTAACTTATTGAGGTTTAAAAATATTAAATAGATTTTTATGAATTTGAAAAATTATAAGTTTTTAAAAATCTTAGAAGTACAATGATTTGTTTTGTTAATATATTTTTGTATCTCATTAGAGATTATAGAATTAAACTTTTATGATTTAAAATTTAACATTAATTTTATTATTTAAGTTATTCAAATATTCAGTTATAGTAATTAAATTTAGTACGCATAACTATGTTTTATTAATTTTAGTAATTTAATAAAAAAATATTTTCTAATATTATATATATATATATATATATTGATTTAATTAAAAATTAAATTTTAAGCTATGCTAAATTTGAAGTGGAAAAGAGGTTCTTTTAGATCAAAAAGTCAAGAAGTAATATTTATTATTTTTGATATATATATATATATATATATATATATATATATATATATGGATTTTATTTTAATATTGATAACATAGAAAGATGCAAAATACATATCGGCCGCAATCATGCCATCGGCAGCATTTGTTGTTAACCCAACTACTTCATCAGAATTTCCAAATCTAGAAGAATCACATAATAATTTATTGACTAGTACACTAAATTCTAGTTTGTTGGGGTTAAGCCAAGAGAGCATCGACAAAATTGAGGTCCCAAACGATAAAAAGAAGAAGTCATCAAAATTAGGGTTTTATAATTACATAAATTGATATGTTATTTATATATTATTCCGCAGGCGCAAAACATCCTCTACCAAGTCAGTTAGTTTCTAACAAATTTTTTATGATTTTTAAATTTTTTAAATTTTACAATTTTAAACGAATTTTGTCAGATCCCATGAAGATTTACAAACGAGTGAGATAATTGCTTCCTCAATTCGAGTAAAATATATTTTTTTTGATTATTTTTATTTTAATTTTCGATTATTACTAAATCAACAATTTAAGGCCAAGGAAATTTTAACATTTTGGATAATTTATTTAGATATTATTAGCAATTTAAATATATTTAATAAAATATACAATTATTTCTAACCCCTTGCTCCCCCGTCGCCTTTACTTATCTGATTTTGATTTTCTTCGATATTCATGCATTATTTATACTACTGTTTTTGTATTATTAAAGTCTTTTTTTCCATTACGTATATAAAGTCCTTAGAATAAACTAAAATATCTGATATTACATATATTACTGACAAATTATAATTAAATATTAAGTTCAATTTCATTTTTAGCTCTAGTAGTTGGCATTTTATATATTAGATAATAATCAACTAACAAATTTAGACTTTCAAGTTTTCGTCATAAAACTAGAGGTGTGTAGAAGATTTATATCTTTTAAAAGCTAATTTTTACAGTTTTCAAAGACAAAAAAAGTGAGTATCCTAGCCAAAAAAATATTTATTAAAAAATAGAAAAGTGTCGTAAATATTAAAACAATCAAGAGATTTCACTCAAAATTTCTCACAATCCATAATTTTCTCTACATTGTTCCCAAAATCTGGAACATACAACATTCAAAGTGTTCGTAAGAAGATCCTCAAACGCCTCTCTAACCCTGTCAATCAGCTCGGTCTTGGGGTTACATTCTTTTATCAACCACGTTCCATGCGTATTAATCTATAGATTGGCAATCAGGGGTTAGAGGTGCAAACGTTTGGAACTGATAAATCAATAAAAAAACCCTCTCAAACTGAGTCTTCTCCAAAGTGTTCAGCAACACATACATTCGAATTGAATTTGATATAACATAAGTTAACCCTTTCGAACCACATGGGAATATATGTCCCGCTCGATGTTTGGTATGCTTTTCTGGTTGGATTTTAACCCACTCAAAAGTACCAATGAAATATAAATGTTGAAAGGCTCTTAAAATACCGGAAATGTTATAAATCAGAAATCTTTCTTTACATGCCATTTTAAGTACAATAAAACCATAAAAAGCTATTTTTGTTTATTGCACAAAAGTGGTCCCGAAAGGGTTAAATATTAAGTTAAACTTCTTTTTATAGGGTAAATTTTAATTTTAACAATTCACCGTTTGAATTTATTAATCTAATAATACGGGGATTCCTATGACTCGTTACTTCACAATCAGAATTCATTTTTCGCGATTAACCACACATTTATTTTACTCTCGTGATATTTAAACGAATTAGGAGCGACCAATTTATTTTTATGTAATTTTGATGTTTAATAATAAACTTGAAAATACCTTCGAAATTTTAAAATTTAACAATTTTAATTTAGAAACAATAAAATTAATTAATTTTTTAAACAATTTTAAATTAAAATTTTTTCTTTAAAATACTTATTTAAATTAATATAAAATCTTTTAATTCAATTGATTATTTAATTTTAATTTTACTGCTCGCTGATAATTATGTTCAAATATTTGATATTAAATTTGATTTAATATGTGACATCGCCATTGAATTATATAACAGTTTGAAACTATTTATATTTTTTCTAAATAAAAACCATTCAGAGTCGAAAGAAAACAAAAGAAAAATCTTTTAAGAAACCGCCCATTCAAACAAACAATAATAAAGTATGATTTGATTAGAAAATGGCTATTTCTAATGGTGCACCTACAGGAATCAAAGCGTCACATTGAAATAGCCAACGGCTTATATAACGAAGTGAAGCCAACTACTTCTAATGTAACAGACATAAAAGGTTGAAAAAATTGTATTATTAATATATTTCATAAACTTTCAAAATCAAAATATTAACAAAATATAAACAAATTTAACTCTTTCTCTTTACGTTAACAACTTTCAAATTATTAAAAGCTCTTTAATAAAATCAAGCGAATCAAGAGAAACTATGCATATTTATTATCCCTTGTCCCCTGAATGAGTATTGATTGGATCAATGATGAAAAGTTTATTAATTCAAACAAATATTTCATACGTGCTCTATTCATTCGTGCAATTGAAGATTATAGATGTTTCGATGTATAGTTTGAATATTACCAATTTATGTTAGGATATTTAACTGATATAGAAGAAATTAGACAATGTTTTGAAGTTGATATTGCTCAAGTTTGGACTCATTCAATCAAAGGATACTTAATATGGCGGACTTATCTTATTTATGAAAAGTCACTTTTTGTAGATGATGGTAGTAATGAACAAAAGGAACGAATAAATAAATTATATTTCAGACAATTATCTCTCTCTTTACAAAGTAATGATGAAACATTAAAAGAATGTCTTGAGTGGAATCAAGAGAATAAGGAATGGGAAAATCAAATCCAACAATATATGACGCACGCGTTAGAGAAATAAACATCTTTTGATTCTTTGCGGGCATATTAATCCACTAAAAACACTTATAAATTGAGAAAACCTTTCACTGCATAACTCGCAATTTCAATTATTAATTCAGTCAATTTAAATGCGATGAAACAATGAAACCACGGTACGTGACGTTTTGGCGCGACCGTATTGACGCAGAACCGTTTTGGCGCACAGATTGCCTAAGCCATTATTTACCATCCCAGCCTAATCATACGTGCGCTTCACATTTATAAAAGTGCAAGAGTATTCTAGACTAAAATCATAAGTTAAGTAGAATTTCGTAATTATATCACATATTATAATTCTGTTAAACCAGTAAAATCGAAAATGTTACATCGAAGGGTGGTAAAAAAAAGTTGAATCACGAAGGATACTGTTATGTGTTCGATAAGTTTAGTGCAGACCATTACAAAAAGTTCTGGCGATGTGAGCTGAAGAACAAATGCAAGGCTCGTTTACACATGACCGTAGATAATGATCGAGTACTGATGCAGCCGTCTGTAAAGCGCAGAAAATATGTCGCAACAAATACCAGAATATGTTAATATACCCGTTAAACGTGTCTTAATAAAAAATTATTTTTAAACGTGTATTAATTTATATATTTTACATTCTCTTTATTAAAAGTTTATAAACGTTAAGTTAAATAAAAAGTTATTTTTAAATGGCGCCAAAATTTCTTGCGCCAAAAAGTCCTGCTTCGTGATTATCAACTGTCGTTAAGCATTTGTGAACATCATGACAACCCTCTTCTAGAAAAAACTTTACTATTGATGAATATCCTTTATTTACAACTAGATGTAAAGACATTCATCCATCAATTTCAGTAACATCTGTAGCTAATCCGTGATGAATCAGTAATTCCACAATTGATATTCTACCATGAGGAGTCCATTGCTGTACATCGGCAGCAGTCAGTAAAACTTGCTAGATAGTGTATGCAACGATATCTTACATGAGCAACTGCTAAATGTATTCATTCCCAGCTATCAGGCCGATTGATAACTTCGGATTTTCTCACAATAAGTGATTCAAGACTAACATCTTTTTTTCTTATAGCAGCTAAATGAGCTGGGTTGAGCATTATTACCAATCCAAAGCATGAACAGAAATTTTTAACATTTTATTTATTTTGATTTATAATCATAATGAAAATAAAAGAAACATTTACAATATTTAGCATCATTCGCTCTGAGATAACTAACTGAGGTTCTCAAATTTAAAAGCCGTTTTTGATCTTTATTCATTGTATTTTACTATTGTTAAAAAGAGGCCTTAGTGCACAATATTTATTCTCCCGATAAATCTTCAACACTCTTTTATAGCTGCACAAGGGAATTTATTGGTTTTCTAATTATTGATACAGAATACACAAACATACCGACATTCAAACACAATCTTAGCATCATAACCAACCTCTGATCTTCAAATTACAATTTTGTTATATTATTACATAATATTTTAATTTCATTAATTATAAAATATTCTTTAATTATCATTCTTTACAACAATATTTCAATTTTTTAATTTGTGTCCAAAACTTATGTTGAACTATTTTTATAAAATTTTCGAATAAGTGCTAAATAGCAATCATATTTAACATAGATGTTTATTACTATGAAATGATTGCGAAAGCGACAAGTGTTAGACTTTTGACAATCTTCATTTAATTTTTGACTATAGAAAACCCATTAATATATGGTGGGAAACTAAATGATAACGAATAAAATTATATATCAAAAATATAATCAAGTGAAAAAAAATAATTTTACTGGAGAATTTTGTCCAGATAGCTTATCATTTAAACATATTCCTAAATTCAGGTTGATTTATTTAAATTATTAGAAACAGAAAGCGATGAATTCGAACCTATTTATTCAGTACCGAAACACGAATTAATAGTTTCTCGGGAAAATGAAAGAAGTGACTTTAGAGATTTTTATTTTATAAATTTTATTAAAACATTCTTTTATTCTGAAAATATTTATATGGAACTCTTTTTCTAATATAAACTTGCTCATTAAATTTCAATAGCTTGGTTATCGTTATCAACCACTAAAAAAATTCAATAAAAACATATACATTTAGATTCATTAGTAATTATGAAATCATATAATTATGCATATAAAGTCAATTATTTTTTTATGCGGTAGATACGTTCATCAGACAACCGCATAAAAAACGCGTAAAAAATACACGACTTACGTTGTATAAATAGAGATACGTTACATAATTTTCGTAAAGCACATAAAATACAAATAAATTAAGAGTTGTCGGAGAAATTTAAAAAACATAAAATTACATAATCGTAAATATAAAGTTTAATAACTTTTTTTGCTTTTATTGTTTTTAAAAATTTGAAACAGAACCTTGTGATTTGAATGATTATCTATTCAAAAATATCTGGCTGGGTTAGGTTTTATAAAGATAACTACTTTTCTTGACCGAAGGGGAAAAACTGCATAACTTAAAAAAAGCATTAAAAAAATAAGAATTGACTGTATTTATATTCGTTTTTTTGAATTTTATGTCAGGTGAAAACAACCGAGCTGTCGAAATTTATTGCAAAAACATATATTGAAAAGAGGTGCACTTTTTTATATAAAAAACTACCATTGTTCTTATTCGTTAAAATATAATTGAATTTCAATTCATTTTAAATTATTTAATATATACATATACGCTCATCACTGACTGACTGACTGACTGGCCCTGGAACACTATAGATTTTTGGGTTTATCTTCCAGGCCGTTGGAGATAGCCCCTTGAAATTTTGGATAGGTGTTTAGTACTAAAATAAAAAGCCTGTAGGCATATTTTAGTTTATTATCTCCCATTTTTTGAGGAAGATGGGTTTTTTATTAAAATTTTGTGCTTTAAGTATGTTGTAGGCGTATTTTTGACTTCAAAGACTAATTTTATTTAGCCAGTTCTTCAATATAAATGATAATATAAAGCATCATAATTATTGTTTTGTCATGTATACCTCTTCTCATATATATTCTTAAAACGCCAATATTAAAAGGTTTTGAAAAATCGATTTTTTCTATGTCAGAAAATCCATACAAGTCGCAACGAAACGTTTCAATATAATATATTTCTATTTTGACCTGTTTCAATAAAATAACAAAAGCTCTGCAAAACTAATTGCTTCGCAGGTTATAAATTGTCGGGTTGTTTAAACTCATGTTGTCGGATGATAACCAGTTAAGATAAAAATATTAAAAAAGGAAATTCCAAACTATTATATCAAGACATCAAACCATAAAGATTGAAAGGTTTGAAGACAGTTCAATTTTAAACCCCGAGCCAGTTATAATCGCTTCCAATAAATAACAAAAATTCTTAAATTCATCATTTAATAATATAAAGTGTAATAGCACATATTTACATTGTACCTTCGCACGGGATTAACATTATCATTTAATGTAAATTCATAAATTTCTGAATGTGAAGTTAATAATTATTTTATATACAGTTATACTGAATAAAAAGTGTAATAATAAATATGAAATAATAAATATTAAAATAACTTTTTCTAGTTTTCACCTCTGATTGCTTTTCATTTTGCAATAACATAAAGAATTTTTTTATTGATTGACTATGAATCAGATGATTTATTGATATTAATACAAATCTTTCATTACAAAATATGTTTGAAATTTTCGAGACTTGATTTCGATGCCAAATTTCAAATTGCAATTAAAATAATTAATCCATTTCACATAATCATGTCAGCAAAAACCTTCTTTGTTGAAAAGAAATTTGTAGGGATATTTTCACTAATGTAATCATTATTATTACATAAAGATTAAAAAGTAGAGTTATCACACTGTTGCCATGTAGCAGGATCATGGTCTATTTGAATGTTGAGGGTGATTTATCGTTAATGAACAACTAGCAGATGTGTCAGTATTTCGTTCGATATCATGTCTGTTTTTATTTTTCTAAATCATTAAATGTTTAAATATCGAGTAATGAAATATCTGTGGTATTTTCACAATAGGAACACCACTGCTTAGCTGTTTTGGAGTTACTTTTCCTTGTTTTTAAAAATTAAAAAAAACCTAGTTTAGTTGTTTTTTGAATGAGTTTATTTTGTATTTCTTTTGCTAACCTTTGTTTTTTATGCCCTCCGATTTAATATATTTTACTTAAATTTAAAAACAATAGCTCTGTAAATATCGCTTACCATAGAAATTAATTACTATGAAAATTTAATCTGAATATAAATCATCAAATATCACTCATGTAACAAATTCAAGTTTAAGAAAATCGAAAAAATTAAATTTTGAAAGCAAAGCACTCTGAGCGCGGTAATTAGATAAAATATACTCTCAATTAGATGTACTAAACAACTAACTTACTGTGAATTTTAATGTATATTATTATTATCTGTCAATTTTTAATTTCGATTATATAAGTTAATTATGATTATCAATAAATTTAAAATAAATTATGATTATGTAAAAAAAATAAAAAAAATTATGCTTGATAAAATTTTACAAATAAAAAATCAAGCGCCTCTTTTTGATTGGCGCTCCTAGGCAGTTGTCTAGGCTTGCCTATTAGCAAAAACGCACATGATTCACAAATAAAATTAAAATACTAAATTTTAAATTCATTACCATTAAGATTTCATACATGAAGACGTTAATTTAACATTTTTCAGATTTTAAAATTTAAAACCGTTGGTCTTTAGACTTTCTCTCATAGTTTATTAATAGTTTATTTATATTGAAATGAAGTAAAGACATTTGATTTTTTTTATTTCATTTCATTTATTTTCTATAAATCGTTATTAGATTCATTTGAAAGGTCATCAGCTGTAAATTATCGACAGGATTTTGTAAAAAATATCTCAAAACCAGAAAATTCAAAGAAATTCATTAAATTTGATAACAAAATAAGTAATATATTAACGATAAACTAATGCATTAGCTTAAATAATAACCTTAACACATTAACACATTATTATTATTATTATTATTATTATTATTATTATTATTATTATTATTATTATTATTATTATTATTATTATTATTATTATTATTATTATTATTATTATTATTATTATTATTATTATTATTATTATTACTATTATTATTATTATTACTATTATTATTATTATTTTTTTTTGAAATTGTTGCAGACCTGTCATCTCCTGATTTCTACGAGATTCCAAAAGTAAATGATAATTCTGAAATTTCCTCGGAAAACGAAAATAACGTTGAAAGTTTTTTCCAACCTTCAGTGAATGGTCACCACCATGATAATACCAATAAAAGTAAATTTAAAACTTATAACTGAAAGGTGATCTGAATAATACTTAACAGATAGGGTAGATGATATACAGATTCATGAAATCGACAGCGACATTGTGATTCACGGAAAGTCTTCGAAATCTGATTTAGAACAATTACGTATGGTTTTTAAATTATGTTCTGATATATGTTTAACGAGCGTTCATTATTTAATTTTCTTTTATCTTTGACATTTATGGAAGATTTCATTTTCATTATGCCATTTATTCAATTATATTAAATAATAAACGTAAACTTCATTGTGCGACTTTTAAATCTCGGGTGGAAATAATTTTCAAAGATATTTTAAAACAATTTACAATTTGATCTATTTGAGTTATCGGTAAAACCTTGAATTTTGTTCACCTTTGATCGGAAATAAAATTTATTCGTATAATTTGAATTACAATTGCTCATGTCGTCTTTCCATGAATGTGACCCGGTTAATTTGATGCTTCACTTTGTGATCCGCTGAAGGTTTTACGGTCCATAGTGTAAATTACAGGTTTAAATGTCAAGAGTTTTCATTTATTATTATTAATATTACTCAGCAGTCGATAAAAATAGTAGGAATTAAAATTTAGCGGAAATACTTTGCTAGAGTACTAGTTCATACGATTCTCTAGGAAAAAAAGAGCAAGTCCCTTGTTAAAAATTTCATAGCTCACTACTGGTTATACACTACTGTTATGGACTACAGTTTTATCTTATTTGTTTGTGATTCCCCTCATTGTCTTCGTGCCCTGTATCCTTAATTATACATTTGAATGAAGATATTAATTTATCAATTTCTCATACTGAGTATCTAAAAAACTTATTATTGGAAGAAAAAAATAACAAATTTATTAATTGGATTTTTGAATTTAAAAATAATACAAAATTATAAACTGGAGAAAATAATCAGATATTCTAGTAATTTTGCATATGATTGTCCAAATATGATTGTCCATTGAAAATAATAAAAGTTTATAGATAAAATAGAAGAGAACAAAGAATTAAAATCCTTCGAGAATAAACCCGAATAAAAGAATAGGAAATTATAATAATCCACATTGTATTTAATTACAATTCCTGAAACTACCAAATAATCATTTTGATATCCCAAGTTTCGGGTTATATTTTTTTGAACATTTTGTTTTAGATTTTAATTAAAAAATTATTAAATTGATAACTGTTATAATATTTTTTAATTATTTAACTATATTTTTTGTATTTGAGGTATAACAGCGTTAAAATTGCACAGTCACCCCGCTGTCCCGATACAGTTTTTTTACAGGTGACTCGACTGGGTCCCGATATATATTCCTCCACATACATAAGACATTATATAACAACTACATTTAATTATAAATATTCCAGATTTTGCCTTCGCACACCCGTTAAATTTATTAATAAATTTAAATTAATCAATTATTTAATTTAAAGAAATTTAAAGAAAAAAGTTTTACCTAGCATAATGTTCAGGTGTTTTCGTCGTTTCAGATCCAAATAGACTTTTTCTCTATATTTTTAAATATTTTCTGCTGATCTAAAAACACGAAGTTAATTATAGTTAATAAAAACCAACCAATTCATTTAAAGTAAAATCATATATAATAGTCAAAATTGAACAAGTCTTTAAATTTCAATATCACAATGTCTAAATTTGAATAAAAATACCACGAAAATTTTTAGTTAAAATTGATTGCAGTTTTATATTTTTCTCATAGACTAGTTCTTAATTTAATAAATTTAATTGTATTATCAAAATCATTAATTATTATTTTTTAACTCAGATTTATTAAAATATATATAACTTAAAATATCAAATTTTGACAATACAAAAATTTATAACCCAAAAAAATTAAACAAAAAATCATATATTGCGTACATTTTCATGCTTAATTACAGTTTTCGTTGGTCTTCATAACGCAGTTCAATAAACTTACAATTTTTTTATTTCTTTTTTCGGTAATTTCAGCTATGATTAAACAAACTCATTTAATCAAAAAATTGTTTTTGATTATATTTTCTTTATTTGTTAATTTCTTTTTTAGCCCTTTCAAATGAAGAATTTTACCAAGGTAGCAATTTTCTTCAACAAAAAATCCATTCCGTTGGTTTTGAAGATACTACAGAAGAAATAAAAGATTCGTATCCCTCGAAAAAACACGAGTCTCATATGCAGCCAAACTCTGGACAAAGTAATATTTTGGTCTGATTCTTTAAAATATGAGAAAATAAATTTAACTAAAAGACCAGGTTCTTATTACCCCTTTGGTTATTTTTGTATTCAAATTTCATTTCATTTTCATAATAATTAAAACAAAGTTAAGTAGCTTAAAGTGTAAAATTTTAAGAAAGTTCTTGCCCATTCTATCATACTAATCGTAAGAGTATTTTTTACATTTGTCATAAAAGATTAATGATTTTTATGTCGTGGGAAAAATAAAAATGGAAAATGTTTACTAGGCAGTCTATTACTTAAATTTGTTGGGGTTATACAATATATAAAAAATTTCGAAATAATAAAAAATCAATTCAAACTTATCAAAAATTTGAGAAAAGTAAAATTATATATTTTTTGGGGGTTGGGAGTAGTAACCGGTGGCAGATTTGATTTTGAACACGAATAAAATAATATTAAATTGAATAAAGGTCTAGAAGGGTTGTGTGGGGGTCAGAAGAGTCATTTGACATGAGCCTCCAAATTAAATTTTTTATTCAATAAAATGGTACAATTTTTTTTATTTTTCAGTAAATGGGCCACATTTATTACCAGACTTGATTTTCCTCTACAAAATTTCCTTTCATGATCTTCTAAATGATCATTTTAAATGAAAATTAACAGAAGATTCATCGATAAAGATTGCAAGATTTCTGAAATCTCTTCTAAAATATTTTCATTCACAAATAATTTCGAAAAAAATTTATGTTATCAGTAATTTTTGACCAATTTCGTTACTTTGATCAATCCTTTTTATCAATTTCTGAATACCTAAATATTTTTAACTTTAAAAGAATTGTTTCAGTTATAAATTTTTCTCGACGCTTTTCTATATTTTCCATAATTTTTGGTAATACATCATTTTCCGAATTTCTAAAATAAGTTTTCAATTTGAATTTTTTAGAAAATTACAATTTACATCGCTACTATATTTACTCCTTTCATACTCCTGGAAAGGTGGAATAGGATAAAGCGTTTGAAACCTTATCTAATTTCTTATTTTTATAATAAAATACCAGTAATAAATGATTACCTCTCTTAATTTTTGTTCACTTGCGTGAATTTGTTATTATAGGGTTGTTATGCTTAGTATGTGTGTATTATTGTATTTTATTTTTTTCATCAAATTATTTTTCTTTTGTTAATTTATGCTGGTGCTCATAATTATTGTCCTAATTTCAAGTAGGTGTGTAGATTTTTCATACGTATAAATTAATTATTTCTTGTAGTAGACCTTAATTTGTGGTTAAACTACTTGTGATTTATTATCAATAGTTTATTTATAAACTCAATGCATACAATTCTTAAGTCAAATTTTGATTTTAATTGAATCGTGGAATAACACCTTTTTGTCTGAGTTGCGAATAAATAAAAAAATTAATTTTAATTTTATATTTGATAAAAATTTTCGCAACTTCATAAATGTAGTGTCAAAAATTTGTGTCACAGGAAAATAAAATAAAATATTCTTTGATATATAATCATAATAAAAATTTATTTATTTACTTAAAAATTACTTATTTTTTAAAATAACATGTTTCTAATATACCGAGTTTTTAATGCAGATACTTTTGTTGGTGGTTATGATAATCGTAAGGTGAACATGCAACCCGAAACATCTGTGGAAATGGAAGAATCATTTAAACACAGACATAATTCGAAATCTAATAAACCAACTATGAATAATAATCATGTGAAACAACCCTCAAATAACGTAGAACGTATAAATTATATATAATGTCTTACCAATAATCTAGTAATAAATTTTAGATCATTATATACCTTCATACAATACGGCTGATTTTTCTATCAACGACGGTAATACAATTTTGTCTTTTATACATTTATTTTATGATAAAACTTTTACCGAAATAATAAATTATTGCGTATCAGAAATGAAGTAGTGAAGGTCCTTACAGTTAAAACCGAAAAAGAAAGTAAAGATTCCTAATATGATTTGAATCATAACACTATTTGTTTTTATATGTTTTCTGTCTTGTAACACTTAACTAAAATCTATAATTTAAATATGTGACTATAGATAGTCAGTAGATAATCTTTTCAGAAATCAAATATTTTTAAAAAAAAAATTACTTTAAATACAATACACCAATATCTCGCTTTGCGTCGTTTCGTTTTGCGTTTTTTCGAAGTTGCATCGAAGTTTCGTTGTTTTGGGTTTGAGTCTTTAATTTTTTTTTAGAAATTTTTTGAAATTTTCTTTTTTCTAAAAGATAGCACGACTTTTGTACTAATTGTGGCATGCGATCAAAACTCAGGGATTTCTTTTCTAACTGAAAATCAACGCAATTTTAATGCACTTTTATTTTCACTTTGTTTTAATAATTTTAGAGTTCAGTGGTCATCGCGTGACAATCACGTGCTCTTAAAAGTATGCTTTATGATTGGTTGTTTACTAGCGTGGATGCACCGACGCGATCTATTTAACAGGGCAGTATTGGTTTGCTATTCGCAAGGTTCGGTTGGCGTGTGCGTACGGTTTTGATATAAATTAATGATGATAATATGTTAAAAATAGAGTTATTAAATATAGTAAAAAAACAAACAAAACTATGACAAGTTTATAGTTGATGAAATGGCAATATTACAAAATAAAGTAGTTAAAATTAAAGCTTATTGCAACAAGGAAAACTTAAACTTCAAGGCTTTGGTCCTAGTAGACAATACTCCTGGCAAACCAGTTAATGTTGATGAGTTGTCAGAAAACGAGAAATTTGTATTTTTGCCGCCTAATACGACATCAGTTATTCAACCGATGGATTAAGCAGTAATATGGACTTTTAAAAGTTATTACCTTCGAGGAACATTTAAAATTTCTTTTAAGTGAGACTGATGGATAAGATAAGCCTACCATGCTAGAATTTTGGAAACAGTTCAACATTATGAAAATCATAGAAATTATTTCTGATTCGTGGTAGGAGGTTAACCATCTTGCATGAATGGTATTTCTCGAAATTTATGGCCTGAATGTGTTCACAGAATATGCGCTGCATAAGTTGATGGTACACCAGCAGTTCGTCATAAAATTTCTAATTTATCTAGAGTCTAATTTTGAAGGTATGAAGGAGACTGACATAAATCAATTGCTAACCTCGCACAAGCAAGAATTGTCTAATGAAAAACTATTGCAACTGGAATTGCAATTTACTAATGAACAAAATGACAGTGACCGTTCAATAGAAATCTCCGAAGAACAAAATTTAACCTCCAAACTAATTTCCAAAGCGATGTGTTAGATTGAAGAAGCTATGGAGATTTTTTTAAAAAACGATCCTGACAGCCGAAGGAGTTTTAAAGTGTCCCAGGCGGTAGTAACGAATATCAATTGCTACAAGGAAATTTATTTTACGTTGAAAAAAAAGCTGTTCAGCAAACATTGGACCAATTTTTTGTGAAAGAAAGCCAAGTTACGACAACAGCCACTATCGACTCATCAAACAGTGATTAATTTATATTTTGTTTTAATTGAATTTGTTTTTTTTTGTTTTTTGTATGTATGTAATAAAATTTTATATTATTTTTCTTTTTTAAATGTTTACTTTGTTCAATTTTCTTTTTAAAAAGTATTATTTTCGTAACCCTGGAACCTATCTTTGATCTTTACATGGTTTGCTATAGAAAATCATAATTCACTTTGCGTCGTTTCAATTTGCGTCGTGTTTTTTTGGAACATAACGACGACGCAAAGTGAGGTATTGGTGTAATGTGTCCAACACCATATTTGGTTCAAGAACAGTAATATTTTAAACCAGTTGAAATTCGGAATATTACTCACCCCCAAGATTAAGTTAATTAATTAAACAATTTAAACCGTAAATTGTTTACAAATTTTTACAATTTGAGATTTTTAATTATATTGTATGATTTATGTTGATTATTTAATAATTTCATGTAACTTTTATTTGTTAGAATTTAATGATTAAATAAACAATAACAAAACTTAAATCTTTATAAAATCAGTTTCCTTCTATCAATGTAAAATCTGTTTAATGGTATTTTTGCAAGTTGCCAATTATAAAAATCTTCATTATTTTCCATGGCTCTGAATATTTACACTTTATCCATCTTTGAATTGATATAAAATTTTTGAACTTAAAATATATGCAAAGAATTATATAAAATTTAAAAGCAGCTAATAGACGATATTTAAAAAATATTTATATATTTACATTAAAATGTATGTATTTTCTGTAGGCCGTGTATTTTATCGTTTATTTGTATGTTTTATAAATTTTTTCTTCCAATTTTGAAATCCATAATAATTTTGTAGATGTAATTGCTAATGAATTTTCAACTCACAACTAAGTTGAGTGTAAAGTTTCTTTGGTATTTTACTAAATAACAAATTACTTAAAACATTTAATAATTCTTTGATTTAATTGGGGAAAGCAAAACCAAGATTGAATATGCATTTAGGATTTAAAAAAGTATAAGTGCAATTAAAATGTATTGGAGCAATAAAATAATTTAACATTATTAACATACTAAACCTTATATCATGTAATCAAGAAAGATATATAAATAAGGTAGTTTGAAGAAAAGTCTTTGCAAGCAAAGTTCAAAAATTTATTTGTTAATTTCAATAATCGTAAAATTGAGCATATTGTCATTTAATGTAACTTGGGATGTCAAACAATTCCTATGGCTATAGCTATCAGAATCCGAAAAAGAACCAAGGCGAAAATGCAGAGGATTAAATTTTTACAGTATTTATTTTAAATGTTATTTTTACGGGAGAAAAAGGTATAGCTTAGATGAATAACGATTGTTTTTGTACATAAATTTTAAAAATAAAATAAAGAAGTCTAAAATTAAAATAATATAATTTTAATTAGTGGAATATTTATTCCTCTCGCATTTTTATAAATATATTTTATGCAATAGCTTGTTTTATTTGTCTTTTTTCATTGGATTTTATCCAGATTTTCCTGGCTTATCGTTTTTCAAGTTTTGCAATCCTTTTTGCCAGAATCTTCAAAACATTTAAATAGATTGCATATCTTTAATTGCATATTTAGTATTATTTATATTATAATGAAATAAGAAATTCTAGTTATATGAATAATTTTAATTTGCAATTTTTGTACATTATATTAATTACAGAGTCTAGATCCTCAATCAAACAGGCGAAAGCTGAAATACATTTGCTACAAGATACTATATATCGTTTAAATATGGAACTCAGCTCTCAAATACCACCCGATGATCCAGGCCGACCTATTGGGAAAACTATTTTCCCTGGGAAAGGTCCTGTTCCAAGTTGGCTAATGAATACGAAGTATTTAGCGCCACTTTTCGTATATCATGATAAGAAATACCAACAACAATCTTATCAAATTCAAAAAATTAAAGTAGTTTAAATTTCAACTTGAATTTTTTTTATTTTAATCAGTTTCAAATAGAGAACTTTGAAAAGGAAATTCTTCAAGTAATCAAAGAAAACGAAAGATTGCATTTAAAACTACAGGAGAATCAAAAAGGAGGGTCTTTATCAAACCAAGCAGATTTGTTTGTTTTTAGATTTTTACCTTTTTGATTTCTATTATCTACAAAGATTAGCTGAAATCAGTCACAGGTTCCTATAAAGATTTCGATTTCAGTTGAACGTGTTGTTTAAATTTGTGGCGCGAGACTTGAAAGAAATTTAGCATAATCAATGAAAATAATCTGATTTTTGATGATAAGATGACTTGATAAAAATGTTTTTAAATCGGGTAGAAAAATTTGAAATATATGACATATAGATGATATACGGGGAAAAAATCCTTTATGTCAGTTGTTCCCAACCATTTTAAGATGTTGTACCGGCATGTAGTAGAAATATAATGGCGTAATTTTAAATAAATATTTTTGAAAAAACGAGTTCTAAAAAAGCGGTGTAGTCCTAAAAGAAATGTGACAGGACACTTACGGTAAACAAAAAAACCTAATAAAGTTAAAAATCATGAAACATTTATTTGAGATTATTTAAATAAACTTGCATATTTAATTTACTCTATTTTGGATATACACTATATTTGCTGAGTACAAGTTGTACTATTACATCCTTGGTTATTATTAAAGTATTTCGGATTGAAAAAATACATACAATACGCCTTGGTTTGAAAATTGTTGTTTAAAAGCACATTATTTTACGCAAAATATTGTTTTCCTTATTATTTATCGCGAACTGGAACAGGTACCGGTACCACATGTTGGGAACCACTGCATTATGTAATTAGAAAGTGGAAACGAAATGATAAATAATCTATTAATTGTGTATTTTAAAAAAAAACATTTGGAAAACGGGGATACAATTAAAGAAATTGCTTGAAAATCCAAAAGCCTGATTGAAAAATCAATAATAATAATCCACAAATACTTTTTGGGGCTCTATGCTGCAACTTAAAATTTTTTCTTAAATTAATTATTATTGATTTTTTAAAAAAAATAATAAAAAGCAATTTTACTAGCTGTTGCTTGCAATTTCGTCAATTATATCGTTGTAATTGGTTCTAGAACAAAGTGGTACGGACAAAATTGTACAGGACAAAGCAGGATGACATAGTATAGCTATTTAAATAGAAAACAAGTTTTATTTTTCAGTTATTAAAACTGTAATGGATAACTATTCTAATACATACAGCATTAGTATATTACTGATAAGACAAAGTTAGCAAGTATAAGTAGGTTAATTGCCATTATTTAACATAAATGTCTGACGATTTCACTTAACGGTAATAAAAATCATCACAAAATCTAGATTATCTAAATAAAAACATATGAATGACAATGAATTAATTAGTTTTATAGAAATTAATGTCAGAAATCTAAGACTAATGGTTTATTTAGTTATAAGTTTTCGTATATTTTTGTGAACTGTTGAACTGTATCAGACAACATTCATATTGAGCACCCTTAAAAAATTTATTGAGTTAATTATCTAAGGGAATTTAAGTTAGATCAAAGGTTAGGTCATGTATTAATGCTGTATATATAAAATAATTATCCATTACAGTTATTATAACTGATAAATAAAACTTGTTTCCCATTTAAATAGCTATACTACTTCACCAAGCTTTGTCCGTACTATATTGTTCTATACCATTTTGTCCGGAAACCTTGTAATCAATTGTTCTAGCTGTTTCGTTTTCAATTGACAGTATTGCAGTAGCAAAAAACAACTGAATTATTAGGTATATTTGTTTCAAAATAAATCTTAGCCAAATAGATTTGTTTGAAAGTTAAATGAATTTTGAATTTTCATCTTTGTTTATTTCTTTCAATTTATGGTATTTTTTTGCTATTGGAAAAAGTTTCTAATGTATTTAATATTTATGGGCCCCTCTAAAATAGGGGTCCATCGCTAATAGACATGCTCAACATATAACGCTCACCGCATGAACAATAAATAAATACAAAAATGCTCACAGACGCAATGAAAAATAATAAAATTAAATTAGAGCTTGAATAATATTAAAAAACTTACCAATAACAATATGAACAATAAATAAAATCCTTTACTAAAAGTAAAAGCCTACAATATAGAAAGGTAAAAAATTTAAGACGAGAAAAAAATTTCATACAAATAAGCACAATACACAAAATTTCTCTAATAAAAATCACACTCAATTGGACAATAAATAGAGACCCTTGACAATAAGTCATGATTTCATTTTAAATAAAAAAAGGAATTACCGATGATTTCCAAGAGGTTTTTGATGTTTTCACATAACTAATTATTTCATACAAACAAATATGTAAGTGTTTTGTGGATTTGGTTTCTGGTAGAATTTTTGCCAGAAATTTCAAGAAGCACTCATATTTGTTATTCGTAAATGAATTCGCAGAGAAGCTAGCTGGAACAGGATATATTTTGCATATAATACATGACAATGTATCAATTCACAATCATTTCAGTTAATTCTGAGATTCTAAAACCAGATTATGATTTCTTTGAAATTTGTTTGAAAAAAGCATTTATTTTTAATAATGAAAGAACTACATATTTATAAATAAATAAAATTTCTAAAAATATTTTAAATAACAATAATATTAAATTAAATCTTTTAAAAACCAACTTAAAACATTAATAGTTACTAAATTACAATAAGTTCAATTGATAATTTCATATTAAATATTATCAAAAAAATCTATTGCGCTTTGATAAAAATTTGTGTGAGTAATTTGGTTTTTTAATATTTATATCATGGCTTAACGATTCTGCTTTTGAAGACACAAGATAAAGAATAACTTGGTTCAAAATTTTCTGGTATGATGGAAGAGCCTAAGTGTGTTTAGTCTCATTGCTAAAAATGTTCGATTATCTGGAGACTGTGTATGACATGTCAGTTGCTGAGAACGAGAATGTTGCTGAACAACTGGAAATTGATTTATATTATTAACATTATCGGATGGCCTTGAATTCAGGCTCCTATATAAGTTTCAAACGGCTCACTACAATCAGGTCCGCAGAGAGTTTCAATGGGGCCAGAGCAAAAAAATTTCCTCGGGCCCACATTATAAAAAAATGTTTAATTTTTTGTAATTAGGTGTTGATATTTGAATTATAACAAAAACAATTATTTTTTATGACTTCGTAATTTTTAAATTTTTAAAAGAACCCTAATGACTTAAAATATTTTAATTCGTTTAAAATTAGAACTTTTATCCTGATTAATTTGAAATTGGGGCCCGTGCCATATGGCCCTCCTCGCTCCGGGTCTGACTACAATCATTTATCAAATAAACCATTTACATGTACAAACTGTATTTATCAGATATTACCGAAACATTTTTAGTAGTGAAAAACGATGAAATATATTACCATAAGAAAGATATAAACAAATTTAATAAAATAATTATAGTTTTTTGTTTTATTTACGATATTTTTATATTAAAGACGATAAGAGAGGATTTCCCTAAGAATTTGTAAGAATTAATTGTTTTCAAAATGATTATATAATTTATCAGTCTTTTATAAATTTTTTATAGGAAAGTTATTGTCCAACAAGCCAAACTTGTCATTGAAGAAAATCGTCTATTATTGGAAGAACTCAATTTGCAACAACAAAAACTTGCAATATGTGAAAATAACAATTTATTGGAAGGTAAAACCGAATTAAGATGCATAAATAAGTTATATCAAATTTCCAGTGGCAAAACTCCAAAAGTCTTTGCTTAGTGTCTCATCAGAACGAGATGCACTAAATGAAGAAATTCACATTTTAACCCGTCGACTTGCTGGTGTCAAAAGGAGTACAGTGCAATTGTGAGTAGGCTGGAATCGTTTCGATTTATTTTCGCTTTTACATATATTTTCGTTTAGATCTTCCTTAAATCAACAAAATGGTGATAACCACTTAGGAGCTTCAAATGAAAGCGTTAGTAAATTTATTATTTACTGTATTTATCACCCATAACATAAAAATTTTATTTTAAATTTCTTTATCGACCTAGGGCTAAGGGGCACTCTAAGCAATATTTTATATTGTTCGTGTATTTTTTTTATCTCTTGACACATATATGGTATATACAGAAGTCTTGATATTAGAATTGAATATACCCGCTTCTTTTTTTGAAAAATGTGACGATCGTTTTGATTAATTTAGTCAGTAAAGAAGTATTTACAAATATATTTGGATATAAATTTTATTTAATTTTGATGTAAATGATTTGGAAAAAGATTTTGTGGACAATAACTTTCATTTAAACACAAGGATGAAGCACTTCGTTACAGTTGTCACAAATCTGTGCACATATTATTTTGTAAATAAATACAAGTATATATCAAACAGGTGAGTTTACATGCATTATTTTAAATTTAAGGCATTCTTTTTTATACTACAAATAAAGTTTAATGTTAGATTTAATGTACACAAGACTTTTTACAGTTGTTTAAGGCTGTATGTTAAATTACAAAACCTTTTCAAATTTCATTCAAAATATTATGCATTGTATAGTTGAAAACTTTGTTAGTGTTAAATCTTGATTTTGAATGTATTTGGGTTTTTTTGAACTTTTAAAGTTTTTTAAAAATTAATTATTGTTGTAATTATGGACTTGTTTAGTCGGGATATTTGTGTTTTATTTTTTTGATGAATTTTTGAATTGAGAGGTAAAGATAGTTTTAAATGTAATTTTAAATGAAAATAAAAACGGGAGTTTTGTGATAGTTTTAAAATTGTTTAATTGTAGAGTTATGAAATGTATTTTAATTTGATTCAAACAGTTTCTCGTGATGTTAGATTGAAGCATTATTTTAATGAAATAGGTTCAAATGTATTAAAGGAAACTTTTTCAAATCTTCAAGTTTCGCTATGGATATTGGTGGATCTTTTGTTAAACTTGTCTTTCAAACTTCTAATCAATTCAAGGGAAAAGTTCCTGTTTGTGAAGAATTTTCATATAAATATGTTGACAGTGATGCCGAGCGAGCTTTTCTTTGGCTTTTAAAATTTAAAATCACATATCTATCAAAATGCCTTTATTTCACTACAGAAAATATTTTACCACTGTCATTAATAAAGATTATAAACCAAATGAATATGAATGTCTTGGTGATCTATTTGCTGATCAGAGCATATGAAGGTCAAGCAAAAAAAATTACAAGCAGTATAGATGAGGAAGTTCGACAAAGTATGTACAATATAATTAGCTCCCCAACGGAAAAGGAAACCAAATATTGGCCACCTTGTAAATTATAGTTCTGTATGAATCGAGTTTCTATCGGAAAGAAGCTGGTCTAAGATTTATTAAAAGGATTACGAATCAACAGTTATACTCTGCTATATCACGCTCTATTAGTGCACCCTATTTCTAAAAAAGCACACATTGTTCTCAATGTGAGATTGCATTACTAGAATGTTTTAATATAGTTGGTTCTAAAATATAATGTGTTATAGTCTAATAAATTCAATGTTACATAATAGGCAATACACCAAATTAACAAGATGTTAATTCAATTTCAACAATATTTTATGTGGTACACCAAACTGCACTAAGATAAGATCTATATAAAGTAAAATAACAATTAATAATCTTATAATATAGATATATACCAACTCAACTTGATGATGTTCTTTAAATGGGCAATGAGATATATCTACGTGTTAATTAAAAAGTTGAAGAAAAATCAAATAATCTTAAGTCTATATACATTTCCTCATCACTGGCGTCGATATCCACGGGTAGATTTCGATGCCTTGGGATGTGTTCAATGCATTTTAAAGGGATATCGATCGTCCGGAGATTGGGTATTTTTTCGCTCCATCAATCACTAACTGTTGTCGAGGCGGGAGAATTGTTAAAAGATTCTCAATTTCGATCTTCATAGTCAATGATAGGTTCGAATTTTCTGTTGTGGTATTTTCTGAAGAGGTTTCTCGGGCCTCGTTTCTTGGTATCTTAGATTAGATGATGAATGATTCGGATATCTGGGCCAGATTGGCTATCAATAATGCATTCTCGGCATCGCCGATTTTTCCTTGTTTCGAATTTGGGTTTGTATGTGTAATTTTTGAAGTGGGTTTTGACTGAGGTTCGACTGTGCTGGGATCAAGTTCACATCAATAGCTAGAAATTGACTCGGAGTGCATGCCTTCAGTTTATTTTCGGATAAAGCTTGTCATAAAGCTGAGCTTTGATCGGAGATCAGAATTCGCTGGACCCGACTCTCAATGACGATATAATCGCGGGCTTGACTCAGACGATGAATTTTTTTCAGGGGCACTTTGGTTTGTTCTGGGGAGAACAAGGTCCACTTGATTTCTTGATATTTTTGGCTCGGAGACGATGATACCACGCATCATAGAGTGAGTCTATTCATGATGGATTTGCAACCTTGTTAGCCAACTGTGGGATATTCGGAAAATTCATGTTTGTTCATTTTAATTGGGATCTGCAGATTTAGTTTCAAGAAACTACATTTGAAGAAAATCAACTCTAATAAAAGAAAAATTGATTAATATATTAAGAAGGAAAATATCATTCGACCATGCACTCTATTAGCAGGCATATGAATAAGTATTTTAAACGAAAAAATTATTTCGTTCACAGGATGCTATTAATTCTCTCGTTTGGTAACGCATGTATATGGATTATGTAATCATTATTTTGTGTTTGCAAAGAGAATTTCTAAGTGACGTGTGCTTGTCGAGGTAGATTTTATGTTAGTAGTGTCCTGACGTTTCTATGATTCACATGTGATGTCGACAAAATTGATGATAAAAATATATTTTGGAGTGGATATCAGATGTCCTTTATTGACTATTATTGGAATTTATTTTTGTATTTCCTATATTTTAGTGTTTTTTTCACTGTTGTCGATTTCATAACCTTGCAGAATCTTAATTCGAAGTATACAGAATTTCCCAATACATATACCGTTTTCCTACCTGCGTTCACCCAGTTATCGCCCATTAAAAAAACTTAGTTGACATACTGGAAATGGTCCTATTGATACAAAAACAAAAATTATTTAAGTTACTTGTCGCTATCTATCTCTTCTTCCCTCATAAGATTTAACTTGACAGGATTTAAAAGATAAAAACTTCATTTGATTTGTCCTAATTTTCTCCCTTAACTCACATGACGCTCTTTTATATTTCAAATTTAGACGGTTTTGACTTTCAAAGACAAGTTATTTTGTGATACACTGAATGTGGACTAGTATATTCAGGGTTCACAGTAAAAGGGTTAAAATTTCGTGGTTTAACGTGAACCACCAAAAACTAATAGGTTGATATTAAAAAAATAAAAATATCTTAAAATTACATAAATCCTTCTTATGAACCCTTTAGGTTACTGCTGAATGATTTTTTTATGAATCATTATCAGATGAAATAATAAATTATCATTTATTTTTATTAATTAGATTTATTCGAGCCAATTAAAATTTCAAGAAACTCTAATTGAAGAACTGAAAAATGATAAAAGAAGGCAAGAACTAGAAATAAAAAATTTAAAACAAACTGAAATGTAAATTTAAATATTTTGATCATTCCATTTAGTCTCGTACTTAATAGAAAGCAAGAGAAAAAAATACAAAAATACAGGAAAGTAATTGAATCGGATCAGAAATTTCGAGATTATTTCAATGGAGTCTTGGAAAAAGTTCGAAAACTTACACTTTTTTCCAAATTTTGATTTAATGAATTCTTTTAGAGTGAAACAGTTGTAAATGAACGAAATTCTCTTTTAGAAAAAGTAAATTTGTTTCTTTATTATTATTATTTAAACTTAAATTTTTTTTCTTTTATAATTATTATATAATTATTATTTTAATAATAATAATGATTATTATTATTATTATGCTTGTATAATTCATTGTGATTAGTAGTAGGGAAAATGTACCTTCGTTTGGCCAATATGTTCATCAAATAATCTGACAATTCTCACCAGACAAATCCATTCTGCAAATTGCATTAGGCAGCACATAAATTGATAGTATGCGATACACCATTATATCCGCCCATATGCATATAAAGAAATAACTGCTTGAATTACATCTTTGACAATACCGAAGACCATTTCTTCACAATTAGCTAACGAAGTTGCGTTTGTTACAGCAATAAATTTAAATTTAACAAAGTCATCTTTATCGTTGCGTTCATTATCAACACTAATGAATTCGTATACATTCTTTGAGTTAAACCATTTAGCGTGCCCAATAACTTGAGGTTGAGCCTTGACAAATTCCAAAAAACTAAACCAAACTTTCGATAGGAAAATATATTCCAAATAAAAAGACAATCCAATCCAATGCGATCAAAATTCAAAAATTACTCAAAAGATCCAAATCTCACTAAAAAAATTCTTTATCAATTCGATAAAACCACAAAAAATAATTACAGATGACCACAAATTAACAAATGCAATCTTGTGATTAAATAGTTAATTTCCAGAACTCGATAACCAACATTTGATAAGACATTTAGAACAAAGTTCTAGCGAAAAATCTAAATGCCTCGCGTCTGTGTAGGAGCATAAATCACAAAATCAAAAACAACTTTCGCACACACAGACGCGGCAAAATTCAAGATTTAGCAATTATTATTATTATTATTATTATTATTATTATTATTATTATTATTATTATTATTATTATTATTATTATTATTATTATTATTATTATTATTATTATTATTATTATTATTATTATTATTATTATTATTATTATTATTATTATTATTATTATTATTATTATATTATTATTATTATTATTATTATTATATTATTATTATTATTATTATTATTATTATTATTATTATTATTATTATTATTATTATTATTATTATTATTATTATTATATTATTATTATTATTATTATTATTATTATTATTATTATTATTATTATTATTATTATTATTATTATTATTATTATTATTATTATTATTATTATTATTGTTATTATTATTATTATTATTATCATTATTATTATTATTATTATTATTATTGTTATTATTATTGTTATTATTATTATTATTATTATTATTATTATTATTATTAAAAATTCATTACTATTTATTATTATTTATTTAGTATACGTTGATCAATAAAGAAATCAGTAGAATTATTGGAAAAGTAATGGCGGAAATAAATTACCGAACTGATCTGGGCGTTAATGAGCATGAAGTGAGTTATAATAAATATAAATATATTTATTTGGTTATTCTAGAATAAAGTTTTCCATAAAGGTCAAAGCGATGTAAGTATTGAATATAGTGAAGATTATTAAAATTTTCAATTTTTTATTTTTTATTTATATTTTCTACTCTTATTATTAATTAATTTGACTGAACTCTGTAACTCCTGGATGAGAATGAAACTGTTTTATTAAATAATAAATATTTTCATAGCACATAATATTGCAATTCTAACTTTTTGTTATGTATTACAAAAGGAAAATCAAAATCTATATTTCAATTTGATTTATCCTATTGTTAAGGTTGTGCAAGGTAATTAAAATTAATTAATTGAATTGCCAGTGAAAAAAATCAATATATTCCGGAAGTAAAATGGGAAATATGGTAATAGAAAACACAATAGGGTCACTATATTTTGTCTGAGAAATGTTTATTATTTTAATTTGGGTATTAAAACAGAGTAGAAAAAGAAAAAAGAAAAAATTTTAATTTTCAGATTTTAAAATATATTTAAAAATTATATATAAGATAATTCTTACAATTAACCCATAATTATTGCGGATTTTTTTCCATTAAAATCAAAAATAATTTAACAAAACATCTTTTACCCCTGCGGAATTGTTTTGAATAAGTGAAACGTGTTACTCACGTCGTCTGCGGTTGGAGGGTTTATTAAATAGCGAAATTTAATTTTCCTTAGAAAAATTTACTTCAGCGGTGTGTTAGTAAAATTTGTTTTTGGTGAAGTTTTGGGTCAAGCTTGTGAAAATTTTGCTGTAAAATCAATTTCGATATAATTGGGTCATGTTTTTTTATATATATAAAATAGATGAAGTCAAATGTATATGTTGTTCCAATCTCAAAGTAATAAACCAAACACTATTCACATTGGACATTAGTTTTTATTAAACCTTGCTATATTTTTCAATTTGAAAAAAAATAACTCTCTTTATAAACCCTCCAGCTGCGGGCGATTTTTTATTTTTTTGTATTAAACTGTGTACATGTAAGATGTGACAACGAAGAAAAAACGCCTCTCGATGTTTTAAATAAAATATAATAAATTCGACGGGTACATAAAATTTCCCGACTCTTAAATATCCTATAAATTATATACAACCCGATAATAGCGTGCCACACGGAATTGTATAGAATAAGTGAAACGTGATATCCACGTCGCCCGCTATTGCTGTTCTAACAAAAATTTCTTTAGAACTTTTTAATGTACACATTGCTTTTTACTTTTCATTTAATTCTGATAATTTAACGCCGAAAAATTCAAGCAAAATAATAGTTTTTTTTATATTAGAGTGATTACTTTTACATTTGTTGCTAAAATATAAAATAAACAATATATTTAAATCTTCATTACTTTATTATGTGCATCATTTTATTATTTTGACATGAATGCTGTAATCTTAACTCAGTTTTAATTTTTTTTGAATAAAAATGTTTTTTAAGTATTTTTTGTAACTTATTAATAAAATTTAAATTATTATCTAAAAAATTAATAGAAAATTCTAAATAATGATGATAATAATAAAGCTGGGTTATTATTATTTGTCGGTGATTATTAAATTACCAATTACAGATCTGACTCCGAGTGCATCTTATTAATAGCGATATTGACGAACTCCAGCGACGTAAAATTTATTGATTATCACAACTGATTACAACGATTATATTAATTTCAACACTTAAAATGCTTTGGTGCTTATAAAAACCCTTCTGGAGCAATAGTACAATAACGATACTCTGATCACACTACCACTTGACTACTGCTGGTGACGGGTAATCTGTCGCAATTGATTTGGTTGCCTTCTTGGCTTGATTTAAATTCTTCTGATTATTATATCGATTTCCAACACATTATAAATTTAGTATGCAGATTCTTCCCATGTTTCAATTTCCAATAATTTATCCTTGTAATTTCTTCTCCCTTCCATTTGTTTCCGTTTTGTACTAGCTCGTATCTAGTTCTTATAATTATCCATCTAGTGGCACTTATTGATAATAGATATATTTTACAACCTGTTTAATTTGGCACCTGTAATCTCTGACAGCTGTCGAGATATACATGTCCAATGTCGTTTTTCCCTTATCTCGAATGGTCTATCGAGATAACACAATAACTTTAACTTTGTTTTTTTGTATTTCTTCCTTTGCACTTGTACGTTTTAATTAGGAATGACCTTCCTCTATCCAATTGTTTGCTTTTATAGATTTTCATCTATATTCTTCTCATTTTACGATATCTTTTTTCGGCTGATAATCTACCGAGTTTTACACTCCACGCATTTAATAATTATTTTAATTTTATTATTTAGGTATCATCAACAATAATAAAGTAAACAGGGAACCTATTTAAATATTAAAATTTAATGAAACATTTTTTTATTAAATTTAATAATTTCTGCATTATATCATAATAATTTAACCATTAAAATTCATTTAAACAAAACACTACATGCATTAGATTTCACATCACAATTTTTAAATTGTAATTTCTTAATTTTGTATGTGAGTTCTTACAAATCAAATTTAATTAGTAATTATATTTATAAATAAATAGTTAAATAAACATGTTTACGGTTTGTTTAAAAGAAAGCGGCATTAAACACACAATTTTCACTGTCATTATCAGGTAAAAATCCAACAAAAATATTATTGATTTAATTTATATAATCGAACAAAATAATAGTTTTTAAATATTTATGTATATATTTTGTTTAAAAATTTTATATTGACTTTAAAAAATAATATTTTACATAAAATAAATTTAATTCTATAAAATTTCTAAAATTAATAATAAAAATTTAAATTTAAATCATTCAAAAATATATTATTTGTTATATTATTTACGTCAACAATCGATTTAAGTAAAAGATCAATATGGTGAAATCAATATGGTGATCCATGGTCTTTTGAAAATTCAGTAAAACATGTTGGTTGAGTTGTTTGTTACAGAATGGATATTCAAAATCATTTCTATTAATGATTATAAAAGAGACTGTTGACACGTTCATTTATAATCTTAAGGATCCATGTTTGAATAAGGCTGATTGTAATTTGACTAATGAGAGTAAATCGATAGCTTCTTACAAACCTTAAGACAGTGAAATATTTAAATGATCAGAGATTTTATGTTGATTGTTTAACATTTGTTATGCTAATAATATAATAATAAAAGTAAATAAATATAGTTATCAATTCGTAAATTTAGGAATTCCTTGATAAATTATATTTCATCGAGTCACTAACGGATTTGTAAGTTTATATTTTTATTAAAATAGTTGAATTCTGATGTCAGAATTTTACAAAATATTGAGGATTTGAACGCGAAATGTAAAAATCAAGAGGATGAAATTAATTCTTATAAACTGCAATTGAAAGAAAAAGACATTTACATCAAAGAATGTCAAAACGAAAATGAGTGAATATCTTTTATTTTTATATTAGATTTATTTTGTTTCAGTGAAATGGAGGAGAAGCTGGGATATTTATTGAGAAATGCCGAAAATGATAATTTGTGATAGACTAATTTTTTTATAATGAGAATTTATGGCCAATTTTATTTGTTGTAAACAGTTTTATGCTAATATCATTCAAAAGAATATTTATTAATTGTTTTTTATTTCTATTTTATCTATAAAATTGTCTGAACTTAGAATTTCTAAACTTTATAATAATTCGAAATTAGTATATTGTGCCGTAGAATTAAATTTTTTTTAAATTTATTTATTTGTTTAAATGCAGTGATTTATTTTATTTGTTTCTATAAATAACGAAGAATTTTTCTTTAGTGGAAAAGTATAAAAATAAATCTTTGATAAAGAAACCTAAGAATACATTTTCACCAAAACAATATAAAACCTTTACTGATAAAATACCTAAATCAACTCCCTTGATAAAAAGCCAAGACTTCCTCCTAAATCATCGGGTCGCAACCCCAACGAGAGTCGCGTCACAATTTGCTAGTAGTCAGTGGTTTCTTACTATCATTTTAAATTTAAGCGATACTCCTACTCTGACTACAGTCACTACAGTGAAGCGACGTACAATACACTGATTCATTTGACAATAGTCAGCAGCCTATATTTAATATAAAATATAAATAAAATCAGATATTTAGAAGTTAAAAACATAGTAAGCCACAAAAAGGCAGCGACGGAATAGATAGTAATTTGCTTCCAGAAACTTTGTTTTTTTTGGGGAAAGATAAGGGTCCCCCTTGCAATCTCAAATTTTTTTCAAAGACCCCTTTTTTAAAATTTTTTTAAATGAAGTCGCCATTTTGAATTTTTTGTTAAAATTAAGTCGCCATATTTTGTTTTAATAAAGTCGCTATTTTGTTTTAATGAAATGGTCTCCATTGTTGAAAATTTTGTTTAAATGGCCTTATTTTAGTCAAACAATATCATTTTTTGGTTAATTTTGGTTGAAAAAGCCGATTCTGGGCTCAAAACCCATGATTTCAGGGTATTTTTGGTGGTTTTGTTTTTAGAAATGTGTTGCATTTTGAACGAAAACTCAGATTTCAATTACATTAGGTCTAATTTTACATTAAAAAGTCGATTCTAGTGTCAAAATCTATGAATTAAATGTTTAATGAGCCTAAAAAACGTTCAGGATCAAATTTTGCACAAAATATGATACCAAACATTTAAATTTAAGTCAACTTAAATGTCAGTGACCAAATCTACTGAGTTTAGAGGGATAATTTTCAATAAATCTTGAAGCTGGTTTAAAAATGGGTTTGGGTTGAAAAACTTTGCCTATTTAACTGTTGGGTACATTTTTAATATTTTTAATATTATTATTATTATTATTATTACTATTATTATTATTATTATTATTATTATTATTATTATTATTATTATTATTATTATTATTATTATTATTATTATTATTATTATTATTATTATTATTATTATTATTATTATTATTATTATTATTATTATTATTATTATTATTATTATTATTATTATTATTATTATTATTATTATTATTATTATTATTATTATTATTATTATTATTATTATTATTATTATTATTGTTATTATTATTATAATTACCATTATCCTTACTATTATCATTATTATTATTAAATGTTTTTTATTAATTATTTTATTAATTATTTTTATTTAGATATTTTGGCTAAATATTGAGTTTATGCCGATAAATATAGGGTTATATGTGAAATTATCAGTAATATATCAATTTTAAGGAATAAATTATGGTTAAATATCAAGTATGTACAGATAAATATAGGGTTTTTAATGAAAATGATCAGTAATATATCAATTTTAAGGAGGATATTATGGTTAAATATCAAGTATGTACAGATAAATATAGGGTTTTTAATGAAAATGATCAGTAATATATCGATTTAAAGTAGATATTTTCGCTAAATATTGAGTATGTGCAGAAAAATGTAGAGTTTTACATGAAATGCTCAGTAATATATCAATTTTATACGGATAAAAAATAGATCAAGAAAATAATTACCGTATATGAATGACTTGGTATATGATCCTAACGATATGTCAATGAAACTGTGTGATATTCAAACTTTTGTGAAAAAAAAAATCCTGGTTTAGCAATTAATGTAATAATTTATAATAACGAAAATTTTGAGGACAGAGAAGAACTTATAATGAAGCATCCATATTTAAATGTAATTCACCGAACAAAAGTAACTGGATTGGATCCAATTTATTTATTATTGATAAAGGAGGGTGAAAAATATCATTATACAGCAGTAACTAATTTACAATCCTTGATGAATTGTCATAAAAATAATGATTGTAATGTTCGAATTTGTTGCAAATGGTGTGAAAATTGTTTAAATGGATTTCGTAAGTCAAAATCCTTTGAAAAACACCAAGAGTTATGTAAGAAAAATCAGTTGGATACTACGCTATATACATTACCAAAAGATAAAGATAAATATTTGGAGTTCAAAAACTGGTCAAAACACCTCGTTTCGTTATTTATGCAGATTTTGAATCTATTTTACCAAAAGATAACATTTATTTTCAAAAACATTTGCCAATTTCTGATGGACTCTTATTAATCAACAACTTCACTGATATGACAAGTTACTACGTTTATGAATTTTTGAAGAATATTCATTCGATAATTGTGAATATTGTTATTTGTGTAATAAGAACATAGTAGATAAGGTTTGAGACCATGACCATTTTACAGGAAAATATATTGGTCCAGCATGTAAAAGTTGTAATGTTAATAGGAGCATCAAAGAATTATTACCTGTAGTGTTTTGCAATGCATATAATTAGATTCGGATAAGTGTTAAATAAAATAAGTCGGTGATTAGCAACAAGTTCAACATTATATTAATTTTAAATGACTTTTGTTGATTTATTTAAAAAGATTAATAAAATTATGTTCGATTGAATAGTATGATTTCGTATCAATCCGGTACCAATAATATTTAGAAAATAATTTGAACATTAAAATTTGAAATAATTTGAGTAGTTGTCATTGGTAATAAATAGAATTAGCCAATCAAAATCAAGTATTCTATAATTTCATTTTCAAATTATTATTTTCATGAAATTGTAATTATTTTAATTGATAAATTTATTATATTTTATTTGCTGTAAATTTAAAATTTTACAGAAATTGGTAAAGTAAATCATGTATAATTTAATTGTTTACAGTAAGTTAAATTGAAATTTTAAACTTATTGAATTATTTTCTTAAAATATTGAATTTTGTAAATCCAGTGTTCAAATTTAAGTTTTGAGTGACTTATTTTTAATTAAATAAACTATCAATATACTATAATGGTTGTAAACTTAAATTTTCATGAAAATCATTAAAGTTTTATGATTATTTTGATAAAATTGTTATGTAATATACTACTAACAAAATAGTCAGTAAGCTAAATAATTTAGGATTGAACATTTATTTTTAAGATGAGTTTGATGTTAATTTATTATGTTTAATAATTATTTTATAATTTTTTAAGTAAAAATATAATTAACAATTGAAAATTTTATGTAAATATAATTTTTTAATATATCACATGCAAGTAACATGAATCTATGAGGTAAACAAAACTCTTACATTTATATGAAGTAAACTCTGACTTTGAATAATAAGTAATAATACCGATATTTCTCTTCTCACACAACACGATCACGCAATCTCTTGCGATAGTGCAAGATCAATTTGCATCAAATCAATTGAATAATAGTTCATCAGAACTTGTTATTTTCAAGACAATTCTACAAAATCAAATAATTTTTCCCAGCAATTATTGGATTTTATTTCTCAAAGATCAAATGGACAAAATCAATTGCCACTTTCGGCGAAGCCAATTCATCCAGATCTATCGTTGGATTTAGTATCAAAGAAATCGACTCGTGATAATCAATTGCCACCTTCAACGAATGCAATGGATCCTGAAAAATCGTTCGACGAATGTGATAAGGAAGCACTTTCAAACAAAATATTGCCACTTTCGGCGAAGCTTATGGAACTTGAAGAGCACATTTTGCGAATGAATAGTAAGTTTGATATTGTTTTGAATAAATTAAGTAATTCTGATTTTAATGATAATAATTGTAATTTAAATATACTAAATAAAGTTAATGTCGATAATAATGATGACTTAAATATCTCATCTAATTATAATCTTGTTTCAGAAAATGCAGAAAATAGTCCTTTAAATCCTATTAATACACAGCTTAAAAATTGTAAAGTTACTAAAACTAAGGATGCTTTAAATATGAAAAGATTTAACTGCAATTACCTTTCACGTATTTTAAATAAAAATGAGCGTCGTAATATTATTAATAATTATCCATGCTTCATAAGTTTATTGAAAAAGAAAAATTCTAAGACCAAGTTTGATCTTATTAATTATGAACTTTCCTTGATTAATAAATCGAAACTTAATTTTAAAATAAAATATTGTGATAGTTTATTCTATAGAAATGGCAACCTCTGTATTTCAATCAAGTTAAGTGAAATTAAAAAAACAGATGCTACTAAAAAGATAATTACAAAATCAACAAATTTTCAAAATAAAAATAAAACCATTATTTCGAACCTTATTAATACTGATAATTATTGTTCCAAGCTGATTAAAGCTCCATTAGCAATAAAGAAATTTTTATTTGTATTTTCACATAAATTAGCGAAACAGTTTCTATTAAAAACGAACTGCATAAAAGACCTGTCATTAATAAAACTTTGGATAATTTAAAATTTCAAAAACAATTACCATACTTTCTTGTAAAATCTGACTTAAAATATGCTGATGGTGACTTTATTATGAAGGATCTTTTAACTTCTGAAGATACTGATAATGAATCTTTTAATATTGGGTCATCTAATTTAACAAGATCGCAGCTTGATAAACTTTATTTTGATTTTCCAGAGATTAAAGAGATGTTCTTTACTGAAGGCATGCACAAAGATTCTGATAAGATAAGTAGTTTAATTAATCGCTTAAAGGTAAATAAAGAATTTCCAAAAGATATTTCATTTTCTGGTGGTAAATTCATTACAAATCAAAAATCAAATAAAATAGAACCCGATTTAAGCAATGCTTCTGACGTTATGTTTAATTTTGGATTATTCGACTTATTTAAGATATCTAAAGACGATATAGAACTTGAGAGGCTTATTTCATTACCTGCTTCTTCAAATAAAATTGTTGAAATAATTTTCCACCTAAATTATTTAAACTTAAAGGGTAATATAAAATATTTTAGTAACATAACATATGGTACTTATGTTTTAAATTATTTCCGTAATGTTTTACTATTACATTCTATTATTGATAGTGAAAAATGCCATTCGTTGATAATTGATACTCTTGAAATATGGGGGTCTGAATTAACTGATAAAATTCCTTCTACTTCCTATTTTAAATTTAGTTGTCAAGAAAAACTAATTAAATATAAAAAGTGGTTACTTAATGGGGAAATTGATAAGTTAAAAAATATAATTTCACCACTTACAATTAAAAGAATAAATAATTTATTTAATAAAGCAATTTCGGAAAAAACTAACCGATTGAGTATGATAGACTCGCTCCTTACTTGCATCAATGATTTTCGTCCTGAAAGAGACGATAATGTCACAGTTACAGCAAAAAGATTATTGTATTTTGTTATTAGAGATAAGAAAAAATTTCTACTTAAAAATAGAGACAACTTTCAGATATCAATGAAATGTCGGAAAAACTGTACTAAGGAAATGAGCTTGATTATTTTTGATCTCATTGAATTTCTTGAAATTTGATAACTTATGAAGAACATGTTAACTCTGTCGAACTCACCGATAAAATTGATAACTTTAATAAAGGAAGTAGTTCTAACGTAACAAATAACGAAAAAAAAGTAGTTTTACCTGTTGATATTGACGAGGAAGCTGTATCTTCTTTGGAATTAAAAATTACAGAAAATAAAAAAATGATGACTAGACAAAATCTAAAAGTGTCAAAGGCAATGTCCAAGTGAAGGTACGTGCCAGCATCAGTCTTAGAATCTGCCACAATCTCTGAAGAGACTGATGCAGAATGCACTAAATTAAAAAATACTAAACTTCGTGATCCAAAAGTGTGGTTTGCCGACGATGACATTGACCAATACCTTGAACGGCATATCAGTAATCCTACATTTGCACATTTACCGTGCTTTATTATTAGTATTCTATCTTCAGACATTAAAGAAAATATTATCTCAATTCCAGATGCAGTATTTAAAGCTGAGGTTATTCTTTGTACGCTAAATATAAACAATGCCCATTGGATTTTATTTGTGTACAGCAAATCGTTGCTTGAGTCATATTGTATTGACCCAATATTTGCAAATAGAAATCTGTTTAAAAATGAACAAGCTACTCTTAAGATTAACATTGCTTTAAATAAGATTTTCAAACTTCAAGTGGCTTCATCTTGTCACCCTTTCCAAAATCTTATATATCAAGAGAACAGTTTTGATTGCGGTCCTTTTATTTGTGCTTATGCAATTCTTATAAGTCAAGGTTTGGACACTTTTCCTAACAATTTTATAGATGGGATAAGACGAGAGGTGCATGATTTTTAAATTTTTGGCTCAAACAAAGTATCCCAAGTTATCAGTGGGGGCCTTCCTAAAAATAATTTGATGGGAATCAATTTTAAAAAGCAATAGCGCTTACTCTAGAAAAACAAAAACGAAACATCAATAAGAGTATTAATATTAAACCACAATTTCAAACGTCATGTGTGTTATTCCTCTTAAGTAAATGGTTTAAAAGCAATACGAATATACTTGTTCTTTCCCCGGATCTAACTATCAATTCAATAGCCCAAAATAATAATTATATCATTGAGAACGTCAACTTTCGGCAGTTCAAAGACGTTCAACATGTCATTAGCATAATTCCCAATGAAAATTATTGGTGTTTACTTCTCTATTCGACCCGTCGTATGACTTGTAATATTTTCGATTTTCGAAAGACTGATATTTCTGATAGACTAACCGAAATAGGAGGAAACTTTACGGATTATTTAAATAGTTTTTTCTTGAGTATGAAAATAAAATTTCAAATAAATCATGGTATTCTCCAACGCTGCTTCATTTCAAATGATCCAACTTTTCATGCCACTGCTTTCATTGTGTTTTTGGGAAAAATTGATTTTAGATCGGGATTTTCAACATGATAAAATATATAAGCTACTTGATGATATCAACACTAAATAGTGTGTTGAAATTTCATTAAATTTAAATCTAATAAATGGAAAGATTACCGACAGCATTTTAATAAAATATTTTAATAATTTAAGTTTATCAACAGACTTCGTTCTTTTGGGTTTCACAATGTGTACTGCTATTCTTGATGATTTTACTCATTATTTGAATGAACATTTGAATTATAAGTGCCTCCAAAACGCGAAAGTTGTATTTGCCATTGTTGCTCCATTAAAGTCTCGGGAAACACTAATGGTAATTGATTATAACACTGACGAGCATTACTTTCTGGATCCAACAACACTTGATGTCAGCCTAAACTATACATTTATTTGTAAAGTATTAGTTACTAAAATAAATGAAATAAGAAACTCACGTGGTTGTGCCATTAGAGCAGGCAAATGTCCACATGATGTTCGTGGTTCAGGTTTGCTCAGTAAAATTCTAATATGTGCTTTCATCAACAACTATGCGCATGATATGTCCCTTGAAAACATTAATTTGAGAGAAATAGCAAGAATTATCAACTCTGTTCTTCCAATTGTTTCTGAGATCAATAACAAAGATAAAGAGAAAATTTTAACAAAAGCAAAAGAAACAATTAAATTTGACTTACAACAGCGTAAAAAAGTATTTGAATTAATTATTAGTCTTGAAAATGCTGATGTTAACCAAATAGTTGAAAGCATTATTCGACAAATTCCTCACTTAAATAATTTCACTGAAATTAAATCCCACGAACCATACCTATGAAGTAAACAAAACTCAAATATAATAAGTAATTATAAAAGTAGATCAGAATTTTTAATTAATATGAAATTAACTTTTTATAAAATTATTAATGACTTACCAGTCACTGTCAGGCCTGAAATTCAGGATATTCTGAACCAATTTAGCCACGAGGACCCAGTATCGAATTCATGGAATAAAATTCTTAAAGATTGTCGAAGCACGACAAATGTTCTCAATCTTGTAGATATTTTTCCGTTTGAAGTTATTTACGAATTAAAGAGAGCTGATAACACTTCACCGGGTATTGATAGTATTCAATACAAAGACCTTGCTCTTCTTGACCCTGAAGGCATTTTGTTAAGTTTCCTGTTTAAAGAAAATCATCAGTAGTAAAATCATTCCGACTAGCTGGAAAACTTTCAAGACTATATTAATTCCGAAACCTGATAAGACAGATAATTATGATAAAGCTTCATCTTGGCGACCAATAGCTCTGCTGTCTGTTATTTATAAAGTCTTTGCGTCTATTTTAACTACACGCCTAACATCATGGGTGATTTGTAACGATATTTTGCATATTGGGCAAAAAGGTGGCTCTGTCCATGAAGGTTGTGTCGAGCACAATTCAATACTTTCTTCTGCACTTGAGCATTCAAAATATAGCAAGAATTCCCCATTAGCTATCGCTTGGTTAGATATTAAGGACGCATTTGGAAGTGTTCCTCATGACTACTTGTGGAGTGTTCTGAAAACTATTGGCGTTAGCGAAGAATTTATTACTATTGTCAAATTACTTTACACCGACACTCAATCTTTCTACAGCTGTGGCCCAATTGTAACACCTAATCTTTCAATCAAAAAAGGAGTTAAACAAGGATGTCCTCTTTCAATGATTCTTTTCTCGATTGCCATTAATCCTGTTCTTGAAGCAATAAGTAGTTCATGTATTGAACCATTTATGATTGGTGATTCGCCCGTTCAAGTTCTAGCTTATGCAGATGACATTGCACTTGTTGCAAACAATGTCGAGAACCTTCAAAAAATTGTTTGTGTTGCTGTTGAAGCTGCTACAGAAATAGGATTTGAATACCGACCGGAGAAGTGTGGCTACATGCAGCTTCCCAGAGTTAACATCAATGACGAGATCTTGATAAATGAAAAGGAGATCAAAAAGTTGTTGTCAAAAGAATTTTATCAATATCTTGGTGTTCCAGTAGGCGAGGACAATGATCAAAGTCCCTATGCGATTCTTGATAAAGTTGTTAGTGACACAAAATAAATTGCAGATTCCGGTTTATTTGGTTGGCAAAAACTCAAGGCCTACAAGATTTTTATTCATTCTCGACTAACATTTGCATTCCGAACACGTGAAATTAAAACTATGGCTTTATCAGCTTCTCAAGGAAATACTAATTCCTGTGGCAATAACTCAAGTAAATTGCGTGGCCATCTGAGAAGAATTTTGAACTTGCCGCACAATTCTGAGACAGTTTATTTTTACAACTCAACTGAAAATGGTGGAGCTTCGTGTGTCAATTTGCTTGATGAATATCATACTCAAACAATTGTGCACTTTTTCCGACTCTTTACTTCCAATTGCGATTACTCGAGAAAAGTTAATATTGACTCTCTAAAGTTTGTAATGGGTCCTCATCTTGGAATCAAAGAGCCTACATTACAACAAAGTTTTGATTGGATTAATGGTGCTGAAACTAAATTGAATCATGGTGGAAGGAAAACGAGATTTCAACGTGCACGTACTTCAATAACTTACTTTAAAAGAGAACACTCAATTTCCGTATCTTTTCATATTGTTAAAGAGCAAGATTTTTTATATCTGATAACAAAGAGTCATGGAACTTTCATACTTACGACTACGTTTCGAAAAGCAATTTCTAAGATATTTCACTCTGTTCGACTCATATATGCAAAAGTGGCAACTGAGTAATAAAAGCGACATGATATCAGCGGCTATAAAATTATCTCCTCAAATAAATAAAGCAATTTTTAAAAGTAAACTTGGCGAATTTGCATGGAACTTTATACATCGAGCGCGAACTAATACACTTAACATCAATACAAAGCCTAATAAAAAAGGGGATTCTAGACTTTGTAGACGTTGTGAGAAAGAGGATGAAACTATGTCTCATGCCTTACAGTCATGTAAGGTTCACCAAATACTGACATTAGAGAGACACAATGACTGTATAAAGATAATAACGAATAATCTAAAAAATCCTAATTTTATTGTCGTGGTTGATCATTCTTGTTCTCTTATCCTGGATTCTAAACAACGCGTCGATCTTATAATAACTGATACTGAAAGAAAAAGAATATTCATGATTGATATTAAGTGTCCAATGGATTCTGTTTCACATTTTGTGTTGACTAATAAGGCAAATATTGAGAAATATAGCTTGCTTCAGAGTGAATTACAGGTAGCCAAACCTGATTATCAGGTAGAGCCTTACACTTGTATTATTGGGGCATTAGGGTCGATTCCTCCATCAACTTATGATCTGATTTGTAAACTTGGCATTGAACCATTTCAAACAGAAGGTCTGCTAAAAGAATGTGCAATGAGCAATATCCTGCACTCAGCTAAAATATGGTATTACCATGTGCACGGAATTCTACCAGACTTCTGCAATTAATTTAAAATAATGGATATTTAAACTAACTTAAACTTTTTCATTGAGATCAGAATTATTTTTTTTGTTTGAAATGATTCAGACTACATTCGTAATTTATCTTTAAATTCAATATTATTAACCTGACTTTTGCCTTTGTAAAAGTCGTAATTGAATTTAGAAAACTTAGAAAATCAAATCAGAGCTTAGTTCGTAGTATTTATTACTGCATAATTTATATTTGCAATGCCGGATGACGACGCCGATGAATCCTCATATCAGATCAAGCAAAAGAAAATTCAGAAGACGCCAATTGCAGAAGAGACTGATTGATCAAATACTTGATAACTTACATTTGAATTCATCCTTCTCTACTACGATTGCAGTATGAATTGCATGCTTCATGTTGAGCATATTCTTTTCACTGTGAAACAAACTTGTTATATTTAATAAAATTTTGAATAGTACTAGTGAGTGATTTTGCTAAGCGTGTTGGGCGATGATGGGTGCGGATGGGTATGGATCGGTGCTGATCGTCGCGGATCGGTATGGATCGGTACGGATCGTTGGTTGGTGTGTGTGTGTGTGTGTGAAATGTTTAAGAAAGAAAGGGTATTGAAGGTAGATGTGTGGAAGTATCTAGAAGGTAGGTGTGTGGAAGGTTCTAGAAGGTAGGTGTGTTGGTCCACAACTACATGACATAATAAGGGTTAGGTAATAAGTGTGTCTCCATGTAGTGACCAGTGACGTATTAAGTGTGTAACTGTCCAGTGACATAATAGTGACCAGTGGTCAAGTGACGTAATCATGGGATCATTAACCAAATGTCAATGACTAGGTAGCAACTAGTGGACAGAGGTCAATCACCAGGTAGCAACAGCATGTGCAGAGGTCAAATGTTATGTAATAATTACGTAAGTCAGGGGGTTGTATCTGACGGACTTACATCCTACTACTAACGTCATTAGTATCAATAATCCTCGTAATCCTTATAGTGGTGTTGGTCGATTTTGAATTTTCTGTGAGTCTATTATCTGTTTCCAACAGATTGTCTGTACTTTCCTCATCTCTTGACATTTTCTAATCGTCTACGTTATTTGGCTTTGGTTGTTGTCTTATTTCCTTGTATGCTACTGAATTTTGCTTTTTCTTACTATCTCGGTTTTCTCCCTCTTCGTTATCATCTTCTTTTTTGTGTCTTTGTCCTCATCGTCCTTTTTGTCCTGGTCTTTATTACGTCGAGCCTTCTTACTCCTGTTGTCCTCAACACTTATTTCTTTGATTATTTCCTCATACATTTTGATTATCATTTTTCTTCCATTTCTGATGTCATCCATTTCTTGTTTTCTACCACTAGATTTTCCTTGTATCCGGTGTCATTCTCCTACCAAGGTTTCTAATTCTTCTTTTCTGGAACCTATTCTCTAAGGCTCTCTATTATTGTCCGTGAACTTTATTTATCCTCTCTTTAACAAAGCTTTTATAGTCTTTGGTAATGCATACTCGGAATTTATTGCTCTTTTTAGTAATATATTTTCATTGCTTTCGAATTTGTTTACGTCTATGATTTCTTTTTCTCCAATTGATCAGTTTTGCTGCTGCTTCATTGTATCCCCTCTCGATTGCTTCAAGGATTGGGTTTCATTTTGTCCTATTATTTCGATGTCATCTTGAATTGCATTTATCGAAACGAACTCTATTGCGCTTGCTTCTCGTGACATCATAATATAATTAAACATCGTTTTTCCTTTATTTTCCTTTTCATTTAGAGTTGATCTTGTTTTTAATAACTCCCTCAGAATTTTCGTTGACGCATCTCTTGACACTGCAATCATCATGGGTGTTTGTCCTTTCTCGTTTCTGATATTTGTATGTTGTCCACATTGGTTCATTGCCTCAATAATTTCCATCGTTCGTTCTTCGTTTTCGCTTTCTATAGCATGGTGTAGTGGTGTATTACCCGCTATGTCAATTATTGTGAATAATATTGGAATTCTTTTCTTTAAGATGCTGATTTCTGCTGTTGACTTTGAGCCTTTTGCGTAGTTCGTGATCATCTTTGTTACTCCTCCTAATATCTCGGTGGTATTCTTGTTTCTAGTCCATTTCGGCATTATTTCCTTAATTACTTTGATGATTGCTTCCATCTGTTTCCGGAAATTCATTCTATCATCGTGGATTTTGTTATATTCTTGTTTCTGTTTCGCCTGATTACTATAATATTTTGATTTTGTCTTTTGGCTGTTTACGACTCTGGTAACTTAATTCGCCATGTCTAATAGGTTTTTCTGTCTTCCAGTTGTCATGTCTTTTCCAGAGACGTAGCTTGATTTGACACTTGTGTCATTTGCTGGCTTTATTCTGGTGTTGGTATTGATCTCATCTAGTTTCCTATTGCTTCCTCTTATTAGTCCCACTGTTCCGGATGGGTTCTGAGTCTGTTTATTTGGACAATTCCGAGTCATATGTCCCCATTTTAGTCAGTTAAAACATGTTCCGCGTCTTTTGTGACAAATGGTATTTACATGGCCTCTTTTACCGCATTGTTGGCATATTTGATATCGATAGTAGTCGTTCTCTGTGTGTCCCGATCTTTGACATGTTTCACGATATTCTCTGATATTTACGTTGTTAGCTTTTGTATCGATTGTCCAGATATTTTCTTCGTTCGTTGTGGTTTTCCTAGTTTTGTTTTGTTGAGTATATCCATGCCGTATTGTAATTTTCCTTTCCACATGGGTTGTTTTGCTGAGTTCGTCAATTACGTCTTCTTTTGTCTCAATTATCCATTCACTGACTGTTTTTGATCTGTCTTGCATATTCAGATTTCTCGTTTGTTGTCTTTGGATTCTCTTTTCGATTAGTTATCCCTCTGAAATTTTATTAACCATTAAAATATCTATTACCTCTTGTTCGATTGACGTCACTCCTATTTCTATATTGTCTCCTGTTGTTTGTATAGATTTTGACTCCAATACTTTACTTTCCACGTTTATTTGAAGTTCATTTTTATTGTCCTTTTCATTATTGTTTAGCCCTTGTTGTAACATGTTTATTTTTGCTTTCCTTATCGATTCTCTTTTCGATTTTTGTAGTAGTACCCTCTGATTTTGATATTTGTTTTTGTTTTTCTGATATCTTTTCATCGCTGATTTTGTTGCTTTTTCGTCGTCTGTCGTTCTTTTCTATGGTGATCTCTTGAATTATCTTTATTTTTTCTTCGCTGCTCAATTCTTGCTCTGGTTTTATTTTGTCCTCTTGAGTTTCATCTTTCTTAATTACTTCATTTTCTTTATCGTTATTTATTGTTATATCCTCCTCGCTGTTGACAACACACTGCTCCGCAGTGTGGATTTCTTTTGTATTGACTATTCTCGACATATTGCTTCTACCTGATATTTGATTTCTGTTCATCCGTCTTTGTCGAATTTCTTGGATTTCCTCTCTCTGTATCTCTGCCATTCAATTTGTTGCTGTTCCGCGTATTTTCTGGTCCATTAATATCTACATCATTCATGTTTCTCCTCGTATTACTTCGTTGTATTTTGTTGTTTGCGGATATTCTTTGAATCATACCACCTAATTGCACACTCGCTTGTATTTGATTGCTTTGTGTACTTTGACTATAATTGTTCGGTTTTGGTTGTCTCTATTTTCTCTCCATTGGACAATTTGCAGCTATGTGTCCGTTTAGGTTGCAGTTGTAACAGGTTTTACTCTCGAATCTTGTGGTTATCCTCATTATCGTCATATCTCTTAAATGTCTAATCTCTTGTGTTGGGTTATTTTGTAGACGTTTCTTGAATTGGTTTGGTTTTTGTTGATTTTTAATTCTTCTCATTCGACAATTCTTTGACAAATGACCAGTTTGATTGCAATTAAAGCAGATTATTATTTCTTCTTCTACGTTCCGTGTAGGGTTCATTAATATTTGTTGTCTGCTATGTCATTTATATTTGTTAACTACTATGTTCCCTATTATTGTTACTAGTATTATCATCGTTACTATTATATGTGCTACCTTTATCATTTGCTGGCTTTATTCCATTTATTACATTTATTATTATTCTTATTACTACCATTACCATTATATTTATTATTATTATAATTATTATTAATATTATTATTATTATTATTATTAGTATTATTATTATTACGATTATTACCATTATTATTACTATTATTATAATTACCGTTATCCTTACTATTTTCATCATTATTACCAAATTTTTAGTCGGGATACGTCCTTATTCCTTAGCTTTATAAAAATATTTTACTTATATATAAAACTTTAGCCATAATCCATCCTTATTCTACAGTTTTCTATTTATTTTACAGTTTTTGGTAAAGTATTTTCATTGAATCGGAAAATTTGAGCAGCGTTCCTCCTTTATTTACAGTTTTATAAGAATATTATACTAAAAATTGAACAACATTCCACTTTTACTTTACTATTTTCGATAAATATTTTAATTAATTCAGAAAAGTTGAGCAGCGAGATCCGCCCTTATTTTACGGTTTTAGGATAAATGTTTTAATTATTTCGAAAATTTGCGCAGCGTTCCGCCAATATTTTCCGTCTCAATTCAACATAATTTATTTAATTCTTATATATTATTTAAAATATTTCTTTTCATGATTTTTGTCGTTTGGATTAATCTTTTTCCGACGGCTATTCATCTTCCCCTCTACTCTTTCCCTATCTTTGTCCTTATGATCTAGTTATGTTCATATTAGATTTAATGAGTAGCCACTGAACTACTCGGTGTCAGCGATTTTTAGCCGATTGTGGTTAAAACTTTTATGTTGATTTTATCGAAATTGAGTGCAAGAAAATTGATTCAAAAGACCCACCCTCGAGCTACCCCTTTTCGCTATTTAGTTCAATGATTTGACGTTCGGGTTCCTGCGTTGCTCACACCGGAACCTTTACGGGCACGAACTATTGGCGGATAAACCGCACTTACACAGTTCGGTAGGGGTGTGAGATTTTAATTACTTGCAGTTTGTTTTGGCTGTGGGCTGGAAAAATAAATAAATAAATGTTACCGTACCAATTGGGTAAAAGCTTCGAGTGCATAAAATTGTTTATTCACATCATTGTTGGGCAAAAACTGATAAAGCCCATTTTTTGTTTAACCAGCACGATAACGCCTGTGTGTTTTTGAGCAGAAAATTTAAAATTAGATAAAAATGAAAAATTTAAAGAAAAATAAAATAAATAAAATTTAAGAAAAACTTTGATACATAAAAATGTAAAAATTTAAATTTAAATCGAAAAGAATTAAATTTTTTATAATTTTGGAATATTCTAGAAATTCCTTGTTTTACTGCATCAAAACACACGCACGATCAATCGTGATATATAAGGCGATGCTGGTTGAGCAAAAATTAATGCATTTTTATTATTATCAACACTTATTATCTCTTTTTACTCTAAAGTGAGCCCTTATTTACTTTAATTTTTATTGATAATTCATTTATTTATGGAATTTTAGCATGAATTATGTTAATTTTATTGTTATGATTGGGAATAAAATTTATTTGAAAATATTTTTTCTATATTTTGACCCATCATGATCAATTTATCTATGTCGTCATCTAGCCTCCATTATGAAGTTTTAAATTTAAAATAACTATTTGCGAGCTGTATGATCACATGCCATAGACTCACACGCACACAAGAAAGTAAAATTGGAATTGTTTTTTCGGTACCCCGGATCGAACCGGTTGTTAGTGGGGGAAGCCTCGGCGAAGGCAGTAGCCAGGTCTGTCCAATATTCTCCCCTTCCTAAATCCTATCGCCCAACCCTCGAAAGAGCAGAGTTGAGGTCCTGGGAAAGGGTAAATATAAAGTTTAAAAGTCACTAACAAAAGAAAATTATATAGACTAGTAGTTAGAAGAATTGGAATTTTATTTTATTCAAAAAATTATTAACCAACCTATATACACTATACTTCGAGACTAATCACAATAGAAAGTTTAATCGGCTGTACATCAGATTTTTCGTAACATCATTATTCGTAATTAATCTACGTTCTAAACATAAAAGTCAAAAATGACTTCGACTATAAATCCAAATTTTACGTTATCGTTACCTAGATTGTTACTACTTCGTCAAAGGTAAAAATTTTTATTCTTGTTACAAAACTGAGACTATGACCCTATGACCCGTAAAACGACTATCATTCGTACTATTATCGTCCTTATTGTACATTTAAAACTATTATTTTTACCAAAAATTTCATTATTATTGCTATTATAATTGTTATTATTATTAATATTATTATTTTCATATTATTGTCATTATTATTAATATTATTATTTTCATATTATTATTATTACTATTAATATTATTAATTTCATATGATTGTTATTATTATTTTCATATTAATATTATTATCATTATTATTGTCATTACTCATATTACTATTATTATTATTACTAAAATATTATTATTATTATTATTATTATTAATATCATTGATCTTTAGTACTATCATTTTACTATTGTTACGAACTATATAGTATCGTTAATGTTAAGGACTTATGGTGATCTTAGTAAGGGCAGATTCCTACTAAAAATTTGATAATAATAATGATAATAGTAAGGATAATGATAGTTATAAAATAACAATAATTATAATATTAATAGTAATAATAATAATAATAATAATAATAATACTAATAATAATAATAATAATAATAATAATAATAATAATAATACTAATACTAATAATAATAATAATAATAATAATAATAATAATAATAATAATATTAATAATAATAATATTTATAATAATAATAATAATAATAATAATAATAATAATAATAATAATAATAATAATAATAATAATAATAATAATAATAATAATAATAATAATAATAATAATAAATATAATGGTAATGGTAGTGTTAAGCTTAGAGCCAAAATTAAAACAAAAGTATGAATAGATTAAAACAAAAAATAAAAATAAAGAAATGGTCACTGCACATACGCATGCACCGCAAATAGAGACCAAAAATAAAATAAAAACAAATTAATTAAAACAAATTAAAAATATAACAAAATTATATAAAAACAAATAATTAATTAAGATCGTAAAAAGCCTACAGCAGCAGACAGAAACATATGAGAAAAGAAATAAACTGCCAAAACCTTGCAAAATAAGGTTTAGAAAAAACACAGGCAGAAGAGGCGACCAGAAAACAAAATATGGGGTTAAAAAATAATATTATAAGAAAATAATAATAAAAAATGAAAATTCAATAACAAATATTCATATACCAAAAAATAAAGAAAAATGTATAAAAAATAGTAAAAATAATTCGAAACTAATCAAATAATTAAAAAGCCCTAAAAATCGCGAAAAATCGCCCATTGGTCGCACACAGACACAAAAATAGTATATAAACAGTGACCAATTTCATTATTTTTACTTCTACAACTTTACAAAAACCACTTTTAATTTTACGACTTTACAATTATTTCAATTCGAATTTTACGATTTCTGGAAAATTTTAAGTAAGGAAGTTTTTCTGTATCCTGTCTCTTATTTTTTTTAAGTTAATGTAACTTTATATTTCATAATGTCTACGTTTATATTTAAATGACTTTATATGCATATTACTTATATATTCGAGGTCCCTACAAAATCGTATTTATACATACAGTATTGTAATAGTCCTCGATCAGGCAGATCCCAGTCCGGCTGGCAGATTAAGTTCCATAGTTGTGATTGTGGGTCGCGCCTTTTTCGAAATCTCGGTCTGTCCGCGACGGAGCCTGGCAAAATGGCACAGGACCCTCCCCTCAGGGCATCGTTAAACGACTCGCAACGGCTGATGGAAACGTCGGTCGAGGTGAGCAGAAATACTAAACTAAAGGGAAGAGCGCTATCAGGTAAGGGAATTAGGAAAGATCGTACAACGATCTCTTAGGATTATTTTCTGGAAACCTCGAAAACGAGTCAACCTGGGCAGAAGTGATAGGTAATGACGAGACTCGAAATCTAGAACAACGTAAAAAAGAGAAATGAAAATACCCGGAAGTGTCAGACCCCTTTTTACCCTAACTTTTTACCATTACTTTTTACCATAACCAACAATAAAAGTTTAACCACTAAAATATAACTGCCGAGATCAATCATAATTACAGAACTTGTTTTTAACGCATAAAAAAACCGATAGGTTTGGCAAACCACAACTGTCACAACTACCGACCAGATAAAATATATCGGCACATCCAAAAGTCCATCTCCCGTCTAGAACCGAG
>CM039680.1:129512185-129547804 GCA_022537955.1 Schmidtea mediterranea
AAGAAATTTTTTGCTTAATAAATGGTTATTGTTAATATAACCGGAGGAACATTAGCAGTAAATACATTTCAAATCCTTGACAAGGTTGAATCTTATTTCTTGAATGAATCAGGAGATCGAATGAGAGGAGATATTAACATGAATGGACATAAGATTCATAATTTTCAGAAATCAGAAGAAATCATCAAATTAGAAAGTGAAATAAAGAAATTAAAAGAGGAAATAGAAAAAATAAATAAATGTTATACTTTAATTCAGAAGAATATTAATGATTTAATAAATAATTATTTCATTGATATTAATAAAGAAATAAAAAATGTAAGTAAAAAAAATAAAAAAAAAATAATTAGAGATGATTCTATTTCAACTTTATTAAAATATCAAGAAATCATAAAAGTCTTAGGTGATAATTGTTTTCTAATTGAAAATTCAGAGTTTATTTTAAATGGAATATATTTAATTCATTCTGAAGGAGAAGAATATTTAAATATGATTGTTTATTATAATTTATTTAATATATTTACTACTCGTGGTTTAACTAAGTGTACTCAAATTTATATCAGATTTAACGGAAAAACGATAATAATATATGAAACAAGGGCATGTTTTTATGCAAGTTATTCTGTTAAAATGAATATTTTAGATAAAGTAAATACTATTTACTTGCGTTCTAATTTGAATGAAACAGGAATTATTTATGATTTACTTCGTGTGAAAGTAAAAATAAATGATGTTAATATTTTATACGTTTTAAGATTATTTTTAGAAATCTATAATTTTATTGATGTTGAAAAAATAATAATAAAAATTAAAAGTTATTTAATAAAAAAGAATAAAAATATAATAATAAATGGTCATAGTTAATATAGATGGAGGAACATAAGCAGTAAATTCATCTCAAATTCTTGAGAAAGTTGAAGCTAATTTCTTGAATGAATCAGGAGATCGAATGAGAGGAGATATTGATATGAATGGATATAAAATCCTTAATGTTCATAAATCAGAAGAAGTCATGAAATTAGAAATATATCTAAAGAAATTAAAAAATGAATTAGAAAGAAAAATGCTATACACTAATTCAGAAGAATATGGATAATTTTTTGATTGATATTAACAAAAAAAAATAAAAATGTTAGTGATAAATTAAATACAACTAATGCAAAATTGGAGAAATATAAAAATATGATTATAAATAAAAATTAGGGATGATTCTATTTCAACTTTATTAAAATATCAAAAAGTCAACAATTATTAGGAAATAATTGTTTTGTAATTGAAAATAAAGAAGTGGTTAATAATAGTATGAAATCACTTTTAAATTCCAGAAAGTATTTTGTTATGATTGTTCATGATAATGGTTTAAAAATAGATGATCTTGCGATTGGTTTGGATGATGAAGAAATAAAAATTTATCTAAACATACCCGGACATTATGTTATCGAGACTCAATATTCTAGGGTTTTATATAAATGCTCAAGCTGTAATGATAAGATTCATATTGAAATAGAATATAAAAGAAAAAATGTTACTGTATATGATTTTATTTATGCAAAAGAATAAGTAAGTTTAAAAAATATTTATGATGTTATAAAATTAATGATTGAAATCCATAAATACCCAGAGACTAAATTTATTTTATTCCGATTTGAAAAAATTTGTAGTGGAAAGATGAAATAATTTTAAAATATCTAATAAAAATGAATGAAGAAATTTCAGAAGAAAATATTTATCCAGTTTTTGTAGTGAGAAAATATCCAATACTTAAATCTAATAATCAATAAGAAATAATAAATGAATCTAATGAACCTAAAGAATCTAAAATAAATAATCTAATAAATGAATTTTTGCTTTTGATGAAAGATTATTACATTACAAAAAATCAAAGATCGATGGGCAAAAGCAGATTCAGCAATTAAAATAACATGTGTTTCAATAACTGGAGTTTTATCAGTTTCAACTGCAGTATTATCTGGTCTTGGAATAGTTGGAATAGTTGAAGGTTTTGCAGTAACTATAGGATGTGTTTTAGGTGGATCTAATGCTTTGTATTTATTTTTATCTGAAATTCTTTCAATAGGATTCACTGTACGAAAGGCAAAAATATATCGTGAAGCATATCAAGAATTATCAATGGGGATAAATAAACTTTATTTATATCAACAAAAAGCAATAGCAGATGAGATTTTAACGACAGATGAAATTGAGGAATCAAATGAAGTAATTTATGAAATCAATAGAAATATTGATAAAATAAAATTATTGAATAATAAAAATAATGAAAAACAAATCAAGAAGGAATTAATCAAGGAATTAAAGGAAGAGTACAAGAATAAAATCAAAAAACTCTAATATTCTTAAGTTTTTCAAATAATAATTTATCTTAGAATGAAAAATCATAGTTGGAAATATAATAACTTCGCATTGATAAAAAAATAATTATAGAAGTTAATATCATAATAAAAACTTAAAAATACGCACAATCATTTTAGAATATTTTTATTTCAATCTTGTGATTCTGTGATTCTTAGGCTCTGATTTATTGCTATTCTTAGGATTTTTATTGGTAAAATAGAGCCTTAAGATTCACAGAATCACAAGAATATAAGTCGTCATGAATTATAAAAATATAAGTCACAAGTTTTTTGATTAATTAAATTCTCCATATGGTCAGGAATAATTAGGGTTCGGAATTCTTCTGTCCCTTGGAAATCCGTCATGTTTCCAAGGAGACTTAAATCTTGTTCATCATGGACATAATTATAATTTGTCAATTCTTGTATATCTTTGCAGAATATATAAACATTATTGGGTTTTAATATAATTCTTGATGAAAGTCGTCTTCCCACTTTCCGTTGTGCCATAAATTATGAAATGATTGTTGATTTTCTTTATTTCCGGTTGGATAAATAATGGTTTTGGGCTTAGATCTTTATACTCTCCAAATTCTAATGCTTCTAGAACATTTTGTTTGATGTTTTGAATATTTGGAAGAATATATAATTCGAAATAAAATATAATATAAAATACTATGGATATGGATATATAAACCAATAAGGTTTTAATTATATTATCTTTAAGTAAATTTTTTATTTCTTCAATTTCCTTCATTTTATAAAGACTCTATTAAATAATGACCATATGGAAGAGTTGATGTTCCATCATCCAAAATATATTTCTTATCATCATAGTTGTTTAAAGAGATTTTATTTTGTTCTACTAAATAAACATCGTGTAATATACTTCTGATTGCATGAACTATCTCAAACCTAGATTTATTTTTTTCAATGCAATCATTGTACATTTCATGTGTCATTAATTTAGCCATAGTTTTTTGAATGGCTTTATTTTTTATATTATCACCACATGGAAATTGGGTTGATAAAGAATATTGCTTGGCTCCAATAAATATTGCTTCATTGATTATATTTTTTGGGCGTTCATCTTTATATGAAAACAGTTTCCCCGTGTTATTGAAATATTTATTTAAATGCGGATTGTCTTTTATTTCCATATTAAAATTATGTGATTGGAATTTTAAAAAGAATGAATCCGTGTCCATTTGATGTAATGAAATCCTCTCCTGGAAATGCGGTAATAGAACATCATAATATGCTTCATACATTTGAAACTTTGATAATTCTAGAACACTAAATCCTAAGTAAATAGATTTATTATATGTTTTCCCATAATTCCCAACTTCTATTATAGTTAAGTTAGGAGAGAAAACCTGTTCACCTTTGAATGTTGGTCTTGAAACTGTTGGTGGGTTTCTGGGTGTTAATATTTTGAAACTATATGGTTGTTACCCAGTCAACCCCATACAAATATCTTTCGCTTACCACTCGGCACCCGTTGCTAAGCAACGTTGAAGCTGTGTTCGAGTGGGTGGATCGTCCGCAAAAAGTGAGCGCTATTACTAATGCTATAATTGACCGAACGATCTATGGGTCCAACGAGCTGCCGACAGAAGACCTGTGCTCGATATATACTTTGCTTATATAAAAATTTAGCCGTAAACCATCCTTATTTTACAGTTTTCGACAGAGTATTTTCCTAGAGTCGAAAAATTTTAGCGGCGTACCGCCCTTATTTTACAGTTTTATAAAGATATTATACTTACAATTGAACAACATTTTACTTTTACTTTACTATTGTCTATAAGTGTTTTAATTAACTCGGAAAATTTGAGCAGCAATCCGCCCTTATTTTATGGTTTCAAGAGAATGTTATAATGATTTCCGAAAATTTGCGCAGCGTTCTGCTCATATTCCCCGTTTCAATTCAACATAATTTATTTAATTCTTATATATTATTCAAAACATTATTTTTCATGATTTAGTCTTTCGGATTAATCTTTTTCCGATGGCTATTCATTTTAACTGTTGCAACGATTTCGCTATCTTCTCCGCTACCCTTTACCTCTCTTTGTCCTTATGATCTATTTATGTTCATATTACATTTAATGAGTGCCCACTGGACTACTCGGTGTTAATGATTTTAATGAATGTTGTTAAAGATTTTTGGTCTATTTTTCAGGAAACGGATGATGAAGGACCAGACAAAAGACTACTCCCTTACCTTCCAATTTCCCCTATATACGGATAATATTGACGTTCAAGCTCCTGCGTTCTCACGCCGGAGCCTTCACGGGCACGAACTATTGGCGATTACATGAAATATTTCACATAAATATCGGACGTCTATTGGCATCATCATTGTTCATTGCTTCATCCCAATACATTTAATTCAATTGGACAAGAAATTCATGCAGTATTCAATCATTAGCCAAATAATCCATTAAGTATCCATCTATCTCGCTTCACACAGCAATGTAAAGCAACTGAAAGTTGCCGTGTTCAGGCAAAACACTTACTAGTGTTAATTGCCTGAAAGCACGGTTCTCAGTTGCAACGCACACCAACTCAGTTTAGACAGGAATTTTTTCTCTGAAAATTAAGACTGAAAATTTGTCAAAACACATCAGTATATATACCTATAATTTGGCCTTTACCTCGCGTGTTAATTTTACTGCGATTAAACAAAATTCGACCTTCAAATTATTTGTGTTATCTAAATTAAAATTTTATTAATTTCGTAATTTAAATTGGTAATTTATTTTTAACATTTTTAATTAAATTTATTAAGCCAAAAATATTTTATTTTTTATTCATTTAATTCATTAATTTTTACTTTTATATAAATTGTCATTTTACGGTCAAATTTTCTTGTTATTATGTTATTTTTATTTATTTTACTTTTACTTTTATGTTTTTTGATTTTATATTTATTTATATTCTCTCAGATTTTAAAGTGTTTAGTTGATGTTGTATGTTGTATTTTAAGTTATCTTGGTGTTGGGTTTTCGTGCTGTATTACTGATGCATTTAAACAATTCTCAAGGCTATTTGTGTTCTGGCCCAACACTGTTTTTAAGCAATCATCCAAATTGAATTTAGTGAACAGCTTGATATTCCTATACTTATCCTGATTTTCCATAGTCTTTCCAAATACTGCATTATTCAATAATTTGAATATTGAATCTAAGAATGCCTGCTTGATCTTTTTAGCAAGGTCTTTATTTTCAATATTTCCATTAATATAAGGTTCCATTCAAAGTTTCTACTTGAATGAAATTATATTATGGATCTTTTTAATTTTCATACCATGTCTAATATAGAACTTCAGCATTCTATAATGGACAAGGTAGAAATTTTTCCATTATTGGTCACATATTAGTTTTTCAAAAGAATCATCTTGTTGTGGGATTTTGTCTTTTCTTCATACTTCACTGTTCTCTTCTGTGGGGTGAATGGGAAATGATGTCTTTTCATGGATTTCCTCAGGATACTCTAAATCTACTTCAACAAAGTATCCTACATCTGAATCCTTTGGGGTTTTTAAGATTTTCTCCATCAATGATTCAGACGGTGTTTGCTACTTGAAACCTCCAACGGGCAGATGCTGGGTTATTATACCTGAATATAATGCCGTTGCATCAAAATACTTTATTTTTGTTGGATTATTTATTGCTTCTACGACAATTTTAAAATCTTGTTCATTTGTAACTTCAAAAATATCATTTTCTACGCATTTTTGATAACATTTTTGAACATTATTGGTTGTGATTTTCCTCGAACCCATATTTGAAGAAATTCTACCTCTTATGTTTTTCTTTATTAGAAGAAACATGTCTAGATCTGACAACAGTTCCAATACCTGCTTAGTCTTGAATAATAAAATATCCCAGGCCATTGATGGTAACAATACGAAATTAGCTGGTTGCAATAAAGATATTTCCCGAAATTTCTCAAAACAATCTGCTAGAATGTATACATCTAGTTTTAGATATAGATCAGTATGTTCCCTAAGATTCCTACATTTAAATTTTTGCCACATAAACAACATTTAAATCTACCCGGAATTTAATTTGTCTAAATTTCTTTAGGGCTTTATTCATAGCTTCCATAATTTTATCTTTATGGGAAAAGATATATTCTTTCACAACTTTTGTTCCGGGTTTAGGTGATCCAATTTGATTAGTTAAGCGAACTGCATCTAATACTTTTCTTCAATTTCTTTTTTATGTTGCTCATAAAGTTTTCTTTCTGCTTCTTTTATTTCTTCTTGATTTTTCAAGAATGTTTCTTTTTCTTGTTCTTTTAAAATCCGATTACTTATACCTCTACAAGATTGTTAATGTGATTTATACCCAGCTATTAAAAACACTCTTTCACATTTATCACATTGTTTTGAGTTTTTATTATTTAAATTATTTGTGTTTTTTAAATATTTTTTACTTTTTTCGTGGGATTTTAGTGCTATTTCCTTTTGAAAAGATTCCTTACAAGCAAAACTAAAGAATTTTGGAGTAGATGTATTTTCTAGCCTGTTTTCCATTTTCAATAAAAAACTTTAGTAATAATATTCATTGTGATTAAATGTTGTTAGACTGTTTTCTAAATTAGACAGATTATTTCCATTTTTATATTTACTTTTTAAGATAAAGATTTATAAATATTCTATCTTCATTTATCTCAATTTCCATTTCTTGTTTTCCAAGATTTTTTAATAATTTATTAAACACATCATCGTTGGAAATGGTTTGCAAATAGTTTTTAATTGCTTTTCTTTGATTCCCATCTAACTTCCATGCAGAACCAACTTGTGGCATGGAACCTCCCTGTGATTTTTTAAATCTAGTTTCTGGATCTGCTTTCTTTGCTTCCTTAATGTTTTTAACAGCATTAGTTATTCATGCAGTTTCTACTGCCGCAGCTGTTATAACACTAAATATTAATGGTAATAAAGCTGTAAGCTATAAGCAATGTAATGTTTTAAGACTGCTTGATCAACACAATTTATTGGTTCTTTTCAAGGTTTAGGATTGTCATTTTCATCAAGGGTAATATTTAAATTTGTCCCTGGCTGAACATCTCTTAAACTTCCAAGAGAGTCGGGCTATATCTTAAGGAATCATTAAAGTTGATTAGACTTTTCGATCACACCAAAATTTAGACTCTAACCAATCTACATATTCTAATCAAAACAAACTTAGGAGACCTACTGCGGATTGTCATTTTGTTTACTATTTTTACCATTGGGATCGGTTATTACCCGAGTTCCTTCATTAAATTTCTTTAATGAAGTGGTAGATGAAGACTTTAGGAGTTTCCCACAATTTGAAGGTGTTACATTTTGCTAAATTCATTATAACATTATTTAATTCTGAATTTAGCAGATACTAGCATGCTCTTTTTAAAACACATTGGAGCCCAGTAAACCCAAAAATGAATATCCAGGAAGATGATGTTCTCCCGGATATTTTTACCATGGAAAATCTGTTGAGAGCTTAATTGTTGCAAATCACCACTTTGAATATTGGTGGAAATTTTTTTTAGTTCTTTCATGTACTGTTTTTTTTGTTTTGAAATATATTTATTACAAGATTCGAAATAATATTGATAAGATTTCATATTTCGAATTATAATGAAAAATTACTTATAATACAAAAAAAGTATCCACAAATTATTTTTTTCTTATTTATAATAATCAAAATATACTATTTATAAGTATTTAAAAATTACTGTTTTTTATTATCATAATATAGATAAATGTATAGTTACACTTTCACAAGTTCTTAGAATTTTAAAAGCTTTAGAATGATACCACTCTCGGAAATTTTGAATGAAATTTATTATTTTTTAAATTAAAATTTACACCAATAGATTTATTTATTTTGAAATTATTATAAAATTATTAATTATTTTAGGTAATATTTTTATTGAATTATTATTTTTCCATCCAGTATGTTAGTTGAGGAATCAGTATATTTATTAATATACTCTTTCTTTAAACAACATCAGATGAGGAACAATCAACAAATAGTGTAAGATTATATTTTATTTTTAAAAAATAAAATATTTAAAATAAAACTATCTATTAAAGATGTTATCCATACTCATTATTTTACCATTTGTTTTTAACACAAATTTTTCTATTTTCGGATAATATTAATTAATGATATTTAAAGTAAGCTCGAATCTCGAAATTTAGGATGATCATGCATCAAATTAGCGAGGCGTATCAATAATCTAATATTATTTAAAGAATAATGAATTCCATTTTTTTCTAAAAAGCTGCTTAAATTTGCTTTTTTAAATGTTGAATTTTAAGAGAAGATCCCAATATTCACCATATTGTTGCAATAATTTCTTTGAATTTGACATTATTGAACGATTTAGATGAGAAATGGACTTAATGCATTCTTAGAAACATAGGTTATAAATCGTTCTATGATGCTTTCATCTACCTTGCATTCTATTCATTATAATAATTCTTCGGTTGTCTTTTTCTGAGGCACAATATAAATATTAATATCGGAATCATAATTAAACATCCTGAGTTATATTACTGGATTCGGAAAGAACATCGGAATTTGAGAAATATTACATTTTATGAAATAGAAATTAATAAGTTATTAATAGATTTTCTCTTACACTGTAACTTTTTTTTCGCAATATGATTGGTTAGTTTATTTAATTAAAAGTCATTAAATTTACAAGAACAAAGTATAAATTTTATTTAAAATGTCTCGAATAGTGGTAAAAAAGCCAGTACCGCTGTCGTCTAAGCAGTTTTACTGTTTTAACTTTTTTATATTCCTTAGAGTAGTGTATAACTTGTATCATAAAGACTCGCACCATTCACTATTACACTATTTCATTGTTTCACAGATTCCTTTTTCATTATTATTATATAGATAATAAAGATATATTTAGATGTTTGTGTAAGCATGTAGGAAAACACTATCTACACCAGCTGTCACTGGGATAAATTCCACTATAATTCAAGTTGATACATAAATCAACTTGGCGGAATTTATTTTTTGTGAATGCATTTCAGCCATTTTTTAAATGGCTGCTAAGTAAGTTGTTTTTTATATTGTTATATAACTTAAAGTTAAATTTTAAGAGTTGAATTATGATTTCATAAGGAAATATGATCATAATTCAAGCTCTTAAATATAACTTTGATCAACTATTTCATATATATTATAAATAATATTTAGGAAAATTAGTAACAATAACTATTCTCCAAAAATATGTATTTTTTTCGGATATTATTATTCAAAAAATGTGAGTTAAATTATTTTTGAACTTATAAAAATTGTTATTTGCATTAAATAATCATATTTTTTATACATATTTTGTAAAAAATCATCGATTATGTACACAAAATAATTTGGTTTATGATTATTTTTTAAAACTTACCAATATAATTTAAAAATTTATGCTTTTTTTCGGATTTCAGGTTTTGCTTTTTTCGACAGAAATATCTGAAATATTAGATTAATTTTAGTTTTAAGGGTGAATCTTATGAAGATACATCCTCATTTACTCGAAATTTCCTAGCAAAAACCTCAAAATTTAAATTAAAAACTTTTTCCGCCATTTTTCTTTCTAAAATTATCTCAAAAATGTCTATAAAATTATTTATTATAGGGATTTTTTCAACTTCGGATGGCTACATGTTAAAAGTTTGCATGCATGTTTTATTATGGGTTGTGTTAATGTGCATTATTTTATTTCTCTCTCACTTTTTGTTTCTCTATAGTTTAGGGTTTGTCTCATTGACGATTTTACAAGCAACCTCAAGGTGAGTTGGTGTGTTTATATGCTATAAATTTATTGATTTTCTTTTATATTATATGTAATTTATCTCAATGACAGCTGGTGTATTATGTCAACCCAGTACAACAAGCGGAATTATATTTTAAGAAAACAAAAACAAGGTCCTCCAAAAGCAATTATGAACAGAGTTATAACACTTAGGTTAGCAAGCGCTATATTGTTTGAGGAGCTTTATTTAAGAGAGGAAAGGTTTTCATACACTTTACATAAACTTTTAAACAATCAAGAACAGTATATTATTTTTTCTCTCTGAATTTTATATTAAAATTTCTTTATTTTATATTAAAATTAAAAGATTTTAAGAAAAAAAATTAAAAAAATTAGAACATCCATCAAAATTAAATAATAAATTCCAAATTTTATTTCAAAATATCTTCTACAAATAACTCAATATTAAATTGTTTTTAATCATAATGTTTATAATATTTATTTTGAGGATATTTTAGTAAGCATGAATTAATAATTGAATAGGGAATATTACAATTACAAATATTCCTAAATATTAATTTTATAATTGTTAGTTAGTTTCATATTTTAAACACTAGAATTAACTCGTCTATTTAATTATACTCACATAGATAATATTTGGAAAAGAATAAATAGCAATTGAAAATCTTTATTCGTAAGAAATGCATATATTGGTAAATTACCAATAAAATTTTTGCTTTATGTAATCATAATCTGGAAGTCCAGAAACCGGCCCAACAGATGCAATAGAGGGATTTTGATTTCTGATATATTTAGAAAATATACTTTTCACTTCATCCAGAGTTACCAACTACAATAGGAATTCAATTAGGAAAATCTTTGAAATTATCTCACTTCTATTCTGTGAATAAATTCATCCGGAGGTATTCGTCGCCCATATGTAATCATATGTCGACCAATATCTTCACAGACAGGAGTCGTACCGTCCAATTGAACTAATAAATTAGTTTTCAAACTGTTTTTAGCCCTAATCAACTCTTTATCGGTTAATTCCATACAAATTCTTTTCCATTCGTTAACTACAGTGTCAATAGTATTCTTGAGGCCCTTTTCCTCGCATGTCAAATATATGCCCCTGTTAAGAATAAATATAAATATATTTATTGATATTCAAGTCTCAATTATAAATTTCTAGTTTTAATTCTTTATTATTTGTAGTGAGAAAAAGCTTGTGTGAAAGTAAAATAATAAATGACATATTTCATTTTAAAGCATTTTAATAATTTTCATTAGAATACAAGAAAACTATGTCACTGCCATTTCAAATTTGTGAATTATTACTTGTATGACCAGATTAATAATAGTTTACGTCATTGATTTGTTAAATAAATTTCGATTTTCTGTCATCAAATTTCAAAGATGTATGAAAAGATTAGAAATTCTTATTTTGAATGAATTTAAAAGAATAACGAGGTCTTATTACAAGATGAAAAGTGTTTTATTGAATGATTAAGATAGTAAGATTGTAGAAGAAAAGTTCTGAGTCACAACTTGATTCAAAAATGATGCAACTCTTTTCTAAGTGAATTGACATTTTTACAAATGATATACTAACGAAAATCAAATTGCAAAATATGGAAAGCTTAAGATACAAACAATACTTGGAAAGAAAAAATGGTTTTTCAAAAGATAAATTCAATCGAAAATTTTGAATTGTGTTTTATTTTTTTGTATACTACTTAATAAATAAATCTATATACACCCGTTTCAACTGAATAACAACTTCAGAATAAAATTTTAAAAAATCAATAAACTTTACTGTATGATAATGTAATTTATTCGAATGAATAACAACTTTTATTATAGAAAATAGAAGAAAAAATAACACACAACACTCAATAAAATACATACAAATTTTCAATATATAGAAAAGTTCAAATGAATAAAAACTATATATAATACTATTTTATAATTATATATTATAAATTTTAGTTTAAAATTAATCTAATAATTTTCATATTAATATCTGTAGGACTATAGATCAAAAATAAGCCTGTTTTAACTAAATAACCAAATTCTTAAAAAAGAAAATATCAATAACGTTATATTATAAAGACATACATGCTTACAAGTGTGGGTATGTAATTTATTCGAATGAATAACTTACAAGTATAAAACGGTTATTCCTTGGTAGCAGCATAAATTTAAATATCACATAAGTAAATCATAAAATAAGCCCTTAATAAGTCATTAATATAACACTTCCTCAGCAGCAAGGGTTAATTTTATTATTTACTTAAATGATAACTAATATTATAGAAAGAAATTTTAAGGAAATTTTTTAACACACAAGCACAATACATAGTAAATAACGAATTTAAACTTTCAAAATTTAAAAATCTCTACTTTGAGTTGTCGAGAAAATTATGTAAAATTTCGTAAGATTTCTCATTAAATTCAATCAATTTATTGTTTTAACAGCATATCAGATATTTCCGAAATATCAATCGAAACTCTAGATTTTTTCGAATATGAAGAAATAACAGCATAAGATTTACCTTGAAGTTAAAATAAATTAATTTTTTACAGCATTTATAGTTTACCTAGAGCCATGGAAAAAGGACACTTAACAGCTCCTTCAAATATGGAGTCAGCGAAAAAAAACGGAAAACGTAAGTTTAGAAATATTATTTTTATAGAATTTCAGAAGTAGATCAAAACCAAAGTCAATTCCACGGAAAAGATTTTTATAAATTTGGAAAATTAATTGGAATTTCCAAAGCCTCAACAAAATCCATCTTTTAGAAATATAAAAAATTTGGACTTTTGTCAAAAGAAAAAGGTGGCAGTAAAAAACGAATTTCCGAAAAACGGAAATTATTTATTATACTATTTGGAAAAGAACTTTTGTGAATTATTTGAAGAACTGCGAAAAGATTATATCAATCTAAAAAAACTATTTCTTCCACATTCGCCGATTTTTTACAAATTTCTGTAATAAGAAAATATTTGATGAATAAATTTTAAATAAATGTTGACAAAAAGGATTATTTAAGAGCTTTACAAGATCAGATCACAATCGAAGACTTAAAATTTACTTACCAGCCATTTCAAAAATGCCTAATGCAAAATCTGCATAATAACTGCCGTTAGATGTGCATGCAAACTTCTGTTATAGATGTTGTTAAAAACTTAAACAGGTGTAAGAGTTGTTATTCGGTTGAAACAGGTATATATATATATATATATATATATATATATATATATATATATATATATATATATATATATATATATATATATATATATATATATATATATATATATAAGATTTATGTTTTTAGTGATCTGCTTTAATTTACAATTTCGAAAAATAAAAAACAAAACATTTTGGAAATCTTTACTCAAATATTCAAATATACATTTCCAATAAATCGGCATTACATTTCTTTAAAACTTCTTTTAATATTTAGAAATTTTTTTAAAAATATTTTAGGATATTGAAATATTTTAAGACTAATTGTCCAAATTATTATAATTTGTTTAAATTAGAAGAATTGAATTTTTGAATTTTGATTTAATTGGCGAATCAATCGATAAAGTAACGAGGAGCCAAACTAACAAAGGACTATAAGAGTTACTTCCCAAAAAGACGATATTTGAGTTGCGAGACTTCAATATAAGCCTATTTACCGGGTAAAGTCATCTAGCAATTGAAATTGGTTAAACGATATGAATAAATTGATACAAACTGAAGATCAACCATTAATAACAGTATTCAACCTATTGATGGTTGCCTAAACAGAGATCATGATGAAAAATACTAACACATATCTGATAGCGAAACAAGTATGTGGTTCTTAGTAACATTCACGGTCTTGGTGAAAAATTTCCAAAATTTGAAATTTTGATACACAAACTGATTATTGAAGTTTATGATTCGTGTATGATTCGTCGAAAGAAGAGATAGTTGCGGGTATTATTTCCAAACAAATGCAGAATAGTCGTATTAAAGAATTACCGGCTATGAAACCAGGCATGAAAATAGGATAGACAAGAACGTTGGCTAAGGCTTTCGAAAATATGGAAATCAATTAGTCTTGATCCCAGAAAACTATGTCGAGGAAATAATTAAACAGATTCACGTGGAACTATGTCATGTCGGAATAAAAAAATTGGCACATTATATTAGTAACATATTTTTCTGGCCTACAATGTAGGATTTAATACAATAATGCACATGGAAATGTGCAAAGATGAACGAATAAAAAGGATATTCTTCCATAGAGCAAGTTCTGGGTTTCTAAAACTAATTATCATTGACATAGCGTACATGAGTCAAAGTGTAGCAAATAAATATGCCGTCGTAATAAAAGATAGATTTAGTAAATTAGTCAGTCTCACGGCTGACTCGGAACAAGATGAAACAATTTTCAGAAAAATAATAAACAGTTGAATTTATAGAAATGGAAAATCGATAAGCATTTAAACCGAAATAGACAACGGTTTATTCAAAGAAAATTTATCAAAATTAGAAAACAAACAAGAATTCAGTTCCCCATATCAAGATCAATCAATTGGACTGGGGGGAAAGAGTGATGCAAACGATGAGAGACCTTATTACAAAATATAACGAAAAATACTTAGTAGAACTACTATCGAAGATAGAATTTACGATATAAATTTCGGTAGACTAATTAATTTAAATTCTACTTTACAACAAGCACCAGAATCCAGAGAAATAAACTTGAGGAAAAAGCAGCGGTTAAGGTGAAGAATATGAGTGGAAACAATAGAGCTAGTAGATATTTGGAAGGAAATGAGGTTTTGGTAAGAACAGAACCACAAAATAGGGAAAAATATGGAATAATGAAATATGAAAGCCCAAACAATATCATTAAATTTATTTCATCACACCAAGTGGAACTCCAGACTCGAAAGACAGTAAAACAGAGAAGAATTTAATGGCTGAAGAGGTTGCAATAGTCCTAAAGAGGAAAGAGTTATATACTTGTAATATTTAGAAGTTCTTTTAAAAATATTTTAAAAGGTTAATTGTCAAAATTATATCTAATATAGAAATCAATTAAAAATATTTATGGTCGATATTTGCATTAATATTACAAGTTCCTCAGTTGCTTGAATATTACAAATAAATTAGGCGAGGTTAAATTTTAGAATATAATAAATTATTTTCGAAAAAATGGATTTAATTGCACTGAATTTGATCAAAAAATTAAAAATGTGAAATTAGCTTAAAATATAAATATAATAATGGAATTTATTGACTCACCAGAGAGATGTATCGTGATAGCACGTGAAAAAGTTTTGAAAACTGTGAACGTTTCCAGAATTAAAGAAATTATCTGCTAAATAAGCGTTTGATTGTCCCAAGCTTGGGTGACTACGGTCCCATGCTCCATTGACAGAGCTAGCTATCATCAATGCCAATGTATCAGTGTGCATCCAGCCAGGTCCTTCACAGGCTAAAGCAATATATGCTTGGGATACTAGATTATTTTCCTCTCTCTTTTCAGACCCTGTATAAAAACTAGGAGGTACAATTCTTTCCCCTGATCCGCCAGATAAATCTCCAAAATATTTTTTTGATAAATCAACCATCGTTTGATGTTCAATGCCTCCTACCGTTGCGAGAATCATTTTGGGACCAATATAATGTGTATCAATAAATTGTTTGAAATCGTTCCGACTCAATATTCTAATATTATCCTCACTACCTAGTATTGTATAGCCCAGCGGTGTACCTTGATAAGCTGTTTCGTGTAAGTAATCAAAAACTACTTCTTGGTAAGTGCTTGCTATTTCCTGAAATTTTAGAAAGTTAAATTATAGAAAAGACAATAAATTAATAAGACTATAACTTAATAATTAGAAAGCGCTATTGAAACATGTATTTGTCTGCATACTATTTCGACAGCTTTCATGATATGTTAGATAGAAAAAAAACTATAGATATCATCTATATTTAACCCTTTCTAAGGTGGTGGCAATATACTGTACACCATTTTAAACTAATAAAAATATCTAAGTGTAACGCTGTCGGTAATCATTTTTACTTTTGGTACAACTACTGACATATATTGAGCCACAAGAAAACAAATTTATAGTATTTGAAACCATAGATGTGTTTTCCCGCTATATTTATTGACAGCTGACAGACAAGTGTGTGTGCCTTTTAGTTTCCTTTGCCTTAGAAAGGGTTAAAAACATTTTACACAAATTTAAAAAAATATTTTAATTTAATTTAAATAATCAATCGTCTTACAATCGAAACTATTTCCAATAAATCTATCGTATTCTAGAGCATATAACACAAGGGTGCATATTTTCCGCATATTTTCCCATCTACCCTCCACATGCCAAATTTATTTTAAATTTTCTACCGAATTTAATTTACCTTATATAACCTCTTGCATTATATAAATTATTTTTACAGGTTTAGTTCAAATTCGCTGTTTATATGAAGATATTGGTAATATACACCTGCGCGTTACATAGCTAAAATACATTTAAAAATTTAATCAAATATAATCAAAGAAACATATTTAAAAAATAATATGATTTATACATTAGAAAACCATCCACATATACTTTATTTCAGTTGTTCTCAATCCATGGTCTCGGCTCAAAGGTTGACCGTGACAGGGACCTGGTGGGTCGTTGCGAAGTCTAGTTTATTAACACTCTTCTGTACTGTTAATATATGAACAACAATTTTAAAAGAATTGATAATCAGATATTATAAGAAAAGGAAAAAGAAAATTGCTGGAATGATATGTTGAAAGGAATTATATCAACAAAATTATTGAGCCACTTAGGATTAGGATTTAGGAGTCACGATGAAAGCAAAGATTCCAATAGAGAAAATGGAACTATTTAAACTGTTTGAAATACAAGTTACTTGAATAACATCTACAAAGACTTAGGGTGAGGAAATGTTAACAATTTATCTCTTATCACTTTTAAGACAAGATATGTTGTAATAAAAATGAAAGGTTTTTGGAATTCCTTCCCATAAATACACGCCTTCAAAATTAAAACAAAAAGTTTCACAAATTTTTAAAAAGCAGTAGTGTTGAATATTAAAAACTATGTAGGACGGTCATTTTATAATGCTTCTAATATACCAGGGAAGAGCTGAGGTGGTTCAAGATGGTCCACAAGAGCAGATGCTGTATTAAACTTGGTTTCTCCCCAATTAAAGAGGCGTTAACCGAAATTTGTAATTTCAAAAGAAATTAACATTACTTTTGAATAAAATGTACAAATATGTAAGCGTCCGAATGACAGTGGTTTGGAAAACTATTTTACAAATAGATACTACTAGTAAATCACGGACATCAGTGGGGACATTGAAATGATCTACCCTGCTCAATATATGGAAAATTTATAAATCGGAGAGCATGTCGTTCCGGAACTCTTCCAGGATAGAATGAGGACATAAAATGAAAACTGAGAAGATAAATAACAAATCAATGAAGTTAAACAAAGAAATCAGAGGATCAAACCAAAAATAATACGAACTTTCAGTTTTGGTTCAATGATAATTTTTTTTCCATATTGGTTTGGTTTGGCTCCGGGTTCAAAATTTTGGTTTCGTTAAAGTACTAAGCGTTTGGTTAAAGAACTAAGTGTTTGGTTTTGGTTTGAAATTCCGTTTAATTGGAAACAAAATATCCCTAGTTAATGTTTCATTCCCTCCCCATCATATAAATAAATAAAATCTAAGTTAAAATTATTCATTATATGTTCCAAAGTATATTTTATTCTAGATTATTTAGTGTATTTAAAAAAATAATGAATCAACTATACAAATGTGTGCATTGTAGATTGAAAAATCATGCCAGGTGAAACCCTAAATTCATTCACTATCACATGTAAAATGCTTTCCAATTTATTCAAACAATAACATTTAGTAATTTTTATAATACTGCATAATTATATATGATTTTTAGATTTACCATTAATAATAATCAAATTATTTTTAACTTTAACCGTTAAAAGTGGAGGTATTCAATAGTAATTAAATACCAATAATATATGACAATTAAATACAAATTTCTAACTTAGCTAGAACAAATAATTACAAAAAAGGTTTGAAATTTTCAAATTTAGATCATAAAAATAAGACATAATATGATTTTGGACTTTTTATCAAATATAATTACAAAACATAAAGTAATTATATTAATTCAGGGTTTCCCGACCCATTTTGACATTGTCCCATTGTAATTTGACATTGTCCCATCGTACTTTGACATTGTCCCATTGTAATTTGACATTGTCCCGTCGTAATTTGACATTGTCTCGTCCCAATTTGACACGGCACATTTAGTACCAAAATACAATATACTTTTGTAAGAAAAGTAAATTATAGGATGTTATTTTACAAAGCAATCATTAACAAACATAGTTGTTATTTTTTGAAATATTTCAAACAATTATATTAATTTTATTTATAAGAAATTAGATATTCAGCAAAAAAAATACAAAGTAAATATTTGAGTATAAATAAAATTTGATATTATTTTATTTTTAGTGGTATAACTTTTTATTGATATAAACTAATAAAACACATAGATAAATTTGATTTTTTTTAACTGAATATCCTGTACAGATTACTTCTAACATAGATAAATTTTAAGGTTCAAGATATACTCCATGATGCTAAAGTAAAACGCGCATGTAGCGCGAAAAATTTTTACGGTTTTTAGGGTCGTGTAGTCAAAAAATAAAAACATAAATGTGTGATCAAAAAAAAATACTCTTGACATATCACGTATTTTAAATGAAAAACGCTCTTAAAAAATGACAGTTTTTTAAGGATCATAAAAATGAAAAATTAATAAAGAACCAATTACTAAATCTTTGAATGATTATACATCTTATTGATCATATAAGCGACAAGCAATGCATGACTTGAAATTTTGATAGTTTTGGATGGATATTAGTTTCAAAAATATTTTGGATTACCGAATAAAAAATGAAAGGGTTTTAGTTGTAGACATGGGAAAACTAGATTTACAGACATTAAAAATACATAAATCTTACCTGGAATGATTATGTGTGGATTATTCTAACTAAAAATATTTAAATGACAAAGCTACTGTAGATATGTTTTCCAAGAATTTCTAATTTATTGTTTCGAGCACCGCTCAAATTAATTTATATTTTATTTTAAATTTATATATATATATATATATATTTAAATTTTATTAATGTAAATCAAACCTCAGCTTCTCTTATAATAACTCCTCTCTCTTTTTCAATCGAATCATTTTGTAATGTACTATTCCTAACAATATCGGCAAGTAATTCAACAGCTACATTTTTATCATTTTTATAATAACATTTATATATAAATTTACCCCATTCAATATCTTTATTAAGACATTTAGCATAATATGCTGTCATTTCTCTCGAAGTATATGCATTTAAATGAGCACCTTTATTTTCTACTTCTAATTCTAATGATGCCTGGGTTCTTTTATTTGTACCCTTGAATGCCAAATGTTCAAGGAAATGGGCTGAACCATTGTTTCCAGGATTCTCATAACGACTACCTGCGTCAATCCATATACCAACAGTTGAAGTTTGAGTATTCCACTTTTCTGAGACCACTCGAAAGCTGTTAGGCAAAGTAGAAATTTCAGTGGATGGAATAGTAGTTGTGTATAGTTTATTAATCAATGAAAAACACCAAGGGTTCTAATTATTTAATAGAAAATTATGAAATAAAAGTATCCAAACCTTGCATAAATGCTTATAAATACCATATTTCATCATTATATAAAAAGTCGATATTTTTTATAAATTTAAATTAAATTTAAGTATTTAGTTTAAATAAATAAACAAATCAGTCTAAATAATTTATATTATCATTATCGTGTTCGAATATAAATTTGCCAAATATCAAATAGTAGTATAAAATTTTATTTTTTTAAATTTTGAACTATTTTTATTTTATATATATAAATATATTTATATTCATTTCATTTTGAACTACAAAAAAGTATTAATATTAAATGTGAAGAGCAATTAAAATTGTTGTGCTAGTGCTAAGTTTTCTTTGAATGGATTGGAAATAGCACGCAAACACAACATGCAGATTTAAAATCAGACCCATAAACATCAAATAACTACCATAAAATGCGAGAAAGACATAATTAAAAATATAAAATTTGGTGGGTTACAGGGTTTCAAATCTTGCTTATCCTTCTAGTTGCCCTCGTAACGCCATACAAAATGATACTGACCCACTTGGCACCCGTTGCTAAGCAACGTTGGTAATGTGTTCAAGTGGTGGATTGTCCGCAAAAATTGAGTACCATTGGCTAGTACTATAGTTGCTCGGACAACCCTCGGGTTCACGAGCTGTCGATAGAAGACCTATGCTCGCTTTGCTCTGTCCCTCATAATTATTCACGATTAGTACTTAATTGACTGTGGAACGAATTGGCGGTGTTGGTATACGGTTATATTAAAATATTAATTCAACTACATTTGAAACTATTTTATTCGATTCCGACACATGTACAACCGTTACTGCTGGACGTGTTGGAGTTGTGTGGCGCGACGTCGGGCACGCTCCTTACGTCCCGGTCGACGACCGCTGGGGGTGATGGGTTGTTCTGCTGACTTGGTAGCTGTCTGCGGCATTTGAGTGGGGGCGAAGATGAGCGGGTAAGTTACCGCTTCACCTTCCCGGCATACCGCTAGGGCGACTTCGAGTCCCCGAATCTGCGTACGCAGACTCCGATTGAGCTGGCGTTCTTCGGCCCAGCCTTTTTGAGCTGCGGTGAGTCGTTGATACAGGATCTTCGTCCGTTTAGGGTCTAAACAAGTCGCTTTGACCTGCTGCATCTCGCGAGTTAATTGCAGGACCTGACTGAGTAATTCTGCATTCGTCTGCCTCGCGCGGTCTAGTTCCGTCTGTAGGATTCGTAGAGAGGACATCACTATAATTAAATGGGTGGTTACACGTCAATTTATGATTGGTGTAAATGTTTTAATTTTTTCAAACAAATCGAAAATTCATTTTTAGTTATGTGAGAAGAAAACACACGCAGTTCTAATTATTATTAAATCACTACATCAATTTGTCCGTTAGTTCAATCGTCCGGGCAGTACCGCTCTAGGCTTCTTTTGAGAGCCTCCACCGTGTAGGGTCGCCTAGTGTCTCGAACCGGACGAGGTGGATGGGCGACGGCGATCCGCCCGGCAAGGATGTCATCCATCACGTTTGCAAGGTACATCCTTGCCTTGACTACTTGCAGGTCCACCCGCTCCTGCACCCGCTCCCACTGGGTGAGGAGGTCCTGCGCGTTAGAAAATATCTCGGCAGCTGGGTACTGTTGTCTATTGAGTCCCTCAGGGTCGTTATTTAGATCCGGTGCCCTCCGAGTGGCAGGGTACGGCCTTTGCCGACGAATTTTTCTGATCGTTCCTGTTCTCCTGGGTGACTCCTTCCTGGATGGCGTGTCGGTCGATCTGGTGTCTGTCCATTCTAGAGACATGTTTGGCTGAAAGCAATGTATTATGATTAATCACTGGCGTATGATGAACGAAAGAATAAAGCGGATTATCTAAATTGTGCGCGCGATTTATTATCTGACTCGCTAATAGCTAAGTGATGACTGTTGGGCTTTCGTATGGTTCAATATTATGTTGTTGAGACGAGCGGAAACTTGCGTTCGGTCACGTACTGTCGTTTGTCAATGTTGGGCGGAACTTAACGTTAGGTCTTGTCTATATTAGAATTGTCGTTAACATTAGGGTTAGGACTACTTCTTAGTTCAACCCAACTTCATGGTTACGGAGGGGTTTCCATTTATTTGTTAACATTTCGTGCCCTCAAAGTATCTGAATTGGTCAACCTTGATTCATGTCTCCTATTTAGATGGGCTTGACCATGCACCTCTCTTAATTAACAAAAAAAATATGTTTTCAATATGTACTTTATATTAATATTTGGGCTAATAGATTAAATAATAAATGTAATATTATAATTAAAAATATCAAACTTATATTGTAAATAATGTTAACTTTAATTATTAAAGTATGTTTCAAATTGCGACATGCGACTGTTTATTTATAAAATATGCAATGCAAATGCATTTATGTAATTATTCTAGCTCATAAAATAGAATCCAGAATTTCGTGAGCTATTCGATCACTTTTGGAATTTTACTAATTTACATAAATAAGTCGATTCACGTGCCTGTTTAAGATGACGGAGATGCACATCCGCCCCGAGATAGTCTATGTTTAGATTTACGGCGTCTATTCCGATTTCACCGATCTGACTGATCTGGCGATAATATTTTCGGTCTATGTTTATTGTTCGCCGATAAACCGGCTAGATTTTTCGTTCGGCAAATCTATTATTCAGTTTTATTTAATCGACGTGCTATCCTAAAATTTTCAATTGCAAAGCTCGGTCAGATCAACTAGGGTAAGTTATCGTTTTAATTGCTTCTTATACCTTTATCTGTTGATTTTTAGTGTCACATACGCGCTTCTACTATGGATTTTGATGGACTCTTTCCCGTATCGTTTGGATATTTTTATCTACCAGCGGTTGGAAGTTATTTCAGTTCACATCTATATTGGTCGATCGTAAGACAGATTTGCATTCTCCCGATCTATTGGTTGCAATATAAAGTTGTGTTCTTTCATTTTATGGACTTTCGAATGTCGTGAAGTATTTATTACGAAAATCCCCGTGATTCAAATCGCTTAGTAAATTTGGTGTACCTAATTCCAACACTAATTTCTTGCCGCTAAAATATGATCTTCACTAGCTGGCCTATGGGTTCTTTACTGCTAATTGATGATCCTAATCAGTAGATTGTCGAATTTACTTATGTTAGATTGTAATTCATGAATTGTTTTATCTAATGTTTACTCGATTTTTGGCCGTAAATTATTAACAATTTATGGTCATTATAACTTTATTCCATTGGGTTTACTTGAATTAGGTTGATGGTTCGAATGATTTTTACTCGTTTACTGCAGAAGATGGGAGGAAGTTAAGGGTAGTAACTAAAACTATTAATTCCATTAGAATAAGCTTTACTAAATTTTTTCTACGACATTAAATGGATTTATTCTTTGAAATTGATTGCAACTAATATAGCTAACTAGGAATTCATTTTATTTCTGGCAATCAGATTTACCTAGTTTTATTACTTTGCTTTGACCCTAGGAATAGATTTTTTATCCGATTCGTTCTCTCAGTAAACTCATCTGCCAAAATTGAACTATAACTTTAAATTATTACCAACAATTACTATTCGCTAATGCAACTTTCTCGTAAGTTTCACCTAATGAGTTGATTTACCCTTCGTCTAAATTGTTTAAAGCTCCACTTGCATTTTGGGTACCTCTCGCACTCAAGTTCATTTAAAACGTGAATTTGGTCCACTATTATTATCACTAAGGTTGCTTAATCTCTTTGAACCATCGACCTTTATCGTAATATTGAGTTTTATTTAAATCAGGGGTTTAAGTTAATTATAAGTGGTATCCAATTTACTCTAAAGATTATTTCACGAGTTTTAGTTATATCAGTGATTTTTATTTAAGTTATTACAATACCCTTTTCTACTTCTATTTTGTCTCGTTTACTTTAATCCCGAATCAAGGAGTTAGTTTAGATTGAACCGTGAGTCACTCAAATTTCCAATAATTATTTTATTAAAATCCACATTAATTAAGGGAATATTTATTTTTAATGACGACAAAAGTCTGTTAACTTGATGGGTAAATTCAATTTAAGGGACCCACTGAACTGCTTACAATATTTATGTTTTATTTTCGAGGAGCTAATATCCTACCAGTTAAATCATTTTAAACATCAATTGAATTTATTTATACCAACGATTTCAGTTGATTTATCCCCGTACCCTTTCCCTTTAATAGATCTTAAGCGCCTTTGTGTTTATATTATATTTATTGAGTGCCCACTGGACTACTCGGTGTGATGATTTTAAGCCGTTTGTAAGATAATTTTAGGTCGATTTTACAGAATTGAGAAACGAGGAAGCGGCCAGAGACTTCTTCCTTATTTCTCGCTTCAGCTATAGGGATAAATATTGACGTTACGACCGCTGCGTTGCGCACGCTGAGTCTTCACGGGTGCATATCATTGGCGATTTTCCACGCACTTACATGCATTTGCACTATGTTGATTTTACTAACTTGCGTGATGTGTCGGCTGTGGGCCGGAAAAATTTCGACATTTAAAATTTATAATTTATAAAGACATATAAATTAAGTTATACATATTAATAAAATTTATTAATTATAAAACAAATAAATTTACCCATTTAACCATTCCATAAAACATCAAATCAACATATAAAATGACATAAATGACATAAATACCTCTCTTCCCACGCCAACGCCGAGCAGAGCTCCATTGAGATGCAAGGACGTGAGGTGGAAAGAGGGTTCCAACCAAAATGCTTCTTACCTAAAAAAGGTTTCCAAATTCGTCTGAAAATAACTTTTTCAAGATTTGAAAATATGGTTTGTTTTCAAAAATGGTTTTTAATCAGTTTGAAAAATGGTTAAGTTAAATGTGAAAATGGATCAGTATATATACCTATTTGTATGACGTGTGAAATTTGATGCAGTAAAACAAAATTCGACCTTGTTCTTTTCTAGCAAATTCTATTATTTATTTTTATTATTTTTCGATTTATTTTTATAATTTTTTATTTAGAATTTTTATTGAATTATTGCTAATTCAAATTTTTCGATTTAAATTCCACTTTAATGAACTTTAATTGATTTTTCTAATTTCGTCGAATTTGTCGTGTTTTCTTGTTGTATTTGTGTAGGTATCGTGCGGATCTTGGTGCATTTTGTTATTATTTTATTTTATTTTTTTTGTTCATTAATTTATATTTAATTCTTTTATTTCTCAGATTTTTATATGGTTTAATTGGTGTTTTTCAGGTTTATTTTAAATTGCGTGTTGTATCTGCATGTGTGTTTCTGATCTATTTAAACATTTTTCAAGGCCGTTTACGTTCTGGCCCAACAAATTGAAAAACATAAAAGTAAATTAAAATAATAACTGTTGGGCCACAACGTAAACGGCCTTGAGAAATGTTTAAATGGATCAGAAACACACACGCAAAAATAACATGCAATTTAAATAAACCTGGAAACACCAATTAAACCCTTATAAAATATGAGAAAAAAAGGAGAATTAAAAATAAAATAATAAACATAAAAATAAATTAAAATAATAACAAAATGCACCAAGATTCGCACGATACCTACACAAATATAACAAAAAAACACAACAAATTCGACGAAATTGAAAAAATTAATAAAAGTTCATTAAAATGAAATTTAAATCGAAAAATTTGAATTAGTAATAATTCAATAAAAATCTTAAATAAAAAATTATAAAAATAAATCAAAAAATAATAAAATTAACGAATAGAATTTACTAGAAAATAACAAGGTCGAATTTTGTTTTACTGCATCAAATTTCACACGCGAGAAAAATAGGTATAAATACTGATCCATTTTCACATTTAACTTAACCATTTTTGAAAATTGTTTAAAACCATTTTCGAACTAACCACCTTGAAATTTACTTTTCAATCGTTTTGAAAATTATTTTAAAAACTATCTCCAAGTCAATTTCGATTTTTTAGGTGAGAATTATTTATGGTGGAACCCTCTTTCCACGTCACGTTCATTGCATCTCAGTAGAGCTCTGCTCGGCGTCGACGTGGGGAGAGAGGTATTTTGTTTTATGTTATGATATGTTATCTCATGATATTTTATGGATTGTCAACGATGGGTAATTATGTTATTTTGTTCATAATTAATAAATATTATTTATATTCATAAATTGTTCTATATGTTTTCGTAAACTAAATTAAACTGCCGAAATTTTTCCGGCCCACAGCCAATACATAACGCAAGAAAGTAAAATCTACATAGTACAGATGCATGTAAGTACGTGGAAAATCGCCAATGATATGTACCCGTGAAGACTCAGCGTGCGCAACGCAGCGGTCGTAACGTCAATATTTATCCCTATAGCTGAAGCGAGAAATAAGGAAGAAGTCTCCGACTCCTTCCTCGTTTCTCAATTCTGTAAAATCGACCTAAATTTATATTACATACGGCTTAAAATCATCACACCGAGTAGTCCAGTGGGCACTCAGTAAATATAATATAAACACAATATGCGTCTAAGGCCTATTAAAGGGGAAGGGTACTTGGATTAAATTAACTGAAATCGTTGTTATAACCATTTTGGATTAATATGTTGAAATAGATAAAATTTATTGGAAATCATTGAATTCGATTAAATTGCGATTATTAAAGTAACCATTGATCGTAAAAGCAAAGTGTTTTATGGATTAAAATTTAAGTAAATATTGGGTAAAGATAATTCATAATTTAAATGATCGTAAATTATTGATTAAAATTAGGGCAATGGCAAATAATTTCATCAATTAAATTATTGTAGTTCGTTTCAATAAAATTAAACTAATCCTTGGGTAAGAACGAGTAATGCATGGATCTAATCCAAAATCAACCCCCGATAACAAGGAAAGCAATTAGGAATCGAATTCATTGATTCCAAATAACGAAACGCATCAATTAAAAGTAAAATGATTCTCGAATAAAAGTATGGAACCCCTTAGTTAACTTGTTGACTAAAATTAGTGTAACGACACGTAAATCACTGATAAAATTGAAGAGGTGATTGAGAAAAATCAAGCGTTTAGATTAAATCATTGATTAAAAATAAAATGAACAAAAAAATAAAAATATCGTCGATTAATTTGAATCAATTTATTGGTAGCAATAAAAATGATTAAAATTAGTTCAAATAGCTATTGAGTAAAACCAAGATAACCTAGTTTTTAGTAAATAAAGTATTGAATAAGAAATAAATAATATAAGTTCCTTAACGAACTATGATTAGTGGATTAAAGTAATTCATAGATTAAAATTAGAGATGAATTGAATAACCGTAAGACAGTTTTTTTGGTAGAAATCAAGTAATTTCCGATGTAAATTAGAGTAAAACTGGATTCACGGATTTAAAATTATTGGATTAGTATTAAAATAATTTCACGGACTAAAGTAATAGTTGATCCAGCTAGCCGTAGGAAAACTAGTAAGAATTTGAATAATAGATGTCAAAATAAATTACCGATAACATGACCCCTTAGTTAGAACTAAAACAAATTCATAGATTTGAAAAAGGTTTTCTTTTATTATTATTATAAATTTGAGAATTATAGTAAATTGATCAACGATAAAATGAACGAATTATTACTTAAACTGTTAATTGTAAAAACCAAAGTTTAAGGTAAGAGAAAATTTGTATTGATATCACATAAATTGTTACCGATTTTATTGTTGTTGAATAAATAAAATTCCACTTAACGAAAATATTCCAAAAGAAGGGTAATGCATCTACTTGGAAGCCTCGGTAAGCGTAGAAGTTTTCCTAAAATTTGCTAGTAAAGTACATTCAAACTAAGCAACGAAATAACTTACCAGAATTGAGGTAACCGAGTGTAAACGAAACAGTTGACCAGTAATTCTGAAAATACGACACGAATAATACAATCACCGGATGTAAACAATGTAAATCACCTTTAGTCAACCGCTTAAGTTGTAGTGGTAAGATCCGCCGGAAATCGTTCGCCCACCAGGATAAGTTATCTCGGATCAACATCCGGTCTAGATCTTAAAGTTCGAATTGACCGTACATGGAGTTGGTAAACAAACTTTAAATCAATGTACAAATTCTCTTAGGTCAATACACGAGTATCCGCCTACATGTAAAGTTTTAATGTTAATATGCATATATTGAATAAACTAAACATCAGGTTATCTCTTCCATATGATTAATCATATTATTATATATTTCCCCTATAAAGGAATGCACCTTAAAGAACCAGACCCGCAAATTAACCCAACCTGCTTATTAATGTCCCATCGAGTAAAGGAAGGCAATGGTCACGTGTATGACACCCTTACTAGTAACATAGACACAATTTGCTTGCTAATAACTTAGAATGGTGAATCAATCGAACTTAATAACAGTAATGTTTAGACATGTCGCCCAAACGAATTACCCGTCGAGAGACCGCCAAACAGGAACAGACAGGAGTCCCGCCGACCATGAGAATACTCGACCAGTTGCAACGACCATGTCTCTCGGAACGGCAATATCCAACTGCGGAGACCTACCTGCACGCACAGGACCTCCTCACCCAATGGGAAAGGTGCAGGAGCAGGTAGATTTACAGGTGGTTAAGGCAAGGATGTATCTTGCGAACGTGGTGGAAGACATCCTTGCCGGGCGATTGCAGTCGCCTATCCACCTCACCCAGTTCGAGACACCAGACGACCTATACCGTGGAGGCTCTCAAACGAAGCCTGAAGAGATATTGCCCTGACGAATGAACTAACAGTGATAACTTGATGTAGCGACTGATTTAAAATGTGAGAAATTTGTGTGTCATTATTTTTTCTTCATACAGCTAGAATTATACGTGGTTTTGTTTAGTGGAATAAATAATTATTTAGATTGATCAATAACAAAATAAAATGATCTATTTGATTGTAGTAATGTCTTCCTTACAAATCTTACAATCTGAACTGGACCATGCAAGACAGTCAAACGCGGAGTTACTCACCCAAATTATTCAATTGACCCGCGAAATGCAACAGATTAAAGCAACCTGGAAGGAACCGGAAAGGTGAAAGCAGCGTACCACCGCCTGACCGCAGCACAGAAAGGCTGGACAGAGAGCGGCAGCTCAACCAGAGCCTGCGCACGCAAATTCGGGACTCGAAGTCGCCCTAGCAGTCTGCCGGAGGGGGAAGCGGTAACATATCCGCTCGTCTTCGCCCAACCCAGATGTCGCAGAAGAACACCCAACCAGTGAAACAATCCACCCTTCCAGCAAACAACCGTCGGCCGGGACGTAAGGAACGGGCCCGACGTCGAGCAATCCAGCTTCAGAATCATTAACCTGTAAACATTGCGCGCGTTGCTAAATAAATAGAGTAGTCGTGTCCTTAATTTAATTTGTTCCGTTGATATATTTATATGCCAAACATTCGCATCATGTTACTCAACCTTAATTTCATCTCTCCGCAGGCAGATAAGAACCTAATCTTGAACGATCATGAGGGACAGAGCAAAGCGAGCATAGGTCTTCTATCGACAGCTCGTGAACCCGAGGGTTGTCCGAGCAACTATAGTACTAGCACATGGTACTCAATTTTTGCGGACAATCCACCACTTGAACACATTACCAACGTTGCCTAGCAACGGGTGCCAAGTGGCGGTTAGTATCATTTTGTATGGCGTTACTGGGACAACCATGAAGATAAGCAAGATTTGAAACCCTGTAACCCACCATAACAAATACATCAAGATCCACACGAAATGACGTAAAAATAACATAGTAACGAAAAATTTTGACCGAAAATTGACAGTTTACGTAAAAGCAAAGAATTAATGAAAAAGTTGAATTAAAATAAAATAATTCTAGTGGTGGGTTACAGGGTTTCGATGTTTGTTTTAAACGACTCTGTATTTACCCTGGTAACGCCATATAAATACCTTCTTACTACCACTCGGCACCCGTTGCTAGGCAACGTTGGAAATGTTTTCGAGTGGGTGGATTGCCCGCAAAAAGTGAGCGCTATTACTAAGGCTGTAATTGTTCGGACAATCCCTGGGTCCAACGAGCTGTCGTTAGAAGACCTGTGATTGCTTTGATCTATTGGGTCCCTGTTTAGGTCTGCCATTTATAATTGGAAGTGAAAAATGCGAACATATATATTTACAACACATCGCACATTTAATTTCATATGTGGGTCAAATTTTTATTCGATAGTCGAGCAGCTCGGCGCTTTGCTCGTTCTTTTCGTCCGGGTCTGTGACTGTTGGCCGGGTTGTAGGGGAAGTTGCGATTGTTGTTGGAGTCACCGCCGGTTCACGGTATGCCAATTGAGCCTTGGCAAACACAAGAGGGTAGGTTACCGCTGCCCTTTCTTGGCAGGCGGACAGGGCAACCTCCAACCCTTTGATCTGGATCTTCAGACTCTGAGCCAGTTGTCGCTCTTCGGCCCACCCCTTTTGGGCTGTCGTAAGCCGTTGATAGAGGGATTTGACCTTCTTAGGATCTATCCATGTAGATTTGACTTGCTGGACTTCTCGAGTTAGTTGTAGGATCTGTTCTAGAAGGTTCTTGTTGGCTTGTTTCACTCGCTTTAGTTCGATTTCGCATATTTGTGAAGGATCCATTACTGCAATGGAAATATTTAAGTTCTCTTTTAATTATTAGAAAAATTTCAGGCATGTGGTTAATTCAAACATGTAATATGAAAACGGGTTACCGACTGCTAATAGTAAAAACACATTCTCAAAGATTATATTTTATTAAAAATTGCATCACTAAATTTTAGTAGTCACTGGATTCGGAATCCTGGAAAAACTTTTCCACTCCTTCTTCGAGATTATAGCCCGGAATGATGATTACATATCGTTTTGTATTGCGGGTCGGTCTTGGATTGGGTGGGTAGACGTCCGCGAGTCGTCCGCATGCGAAATCGTCTTCTACGTTCGCCAAGTAACTGCTGGCACGGTCAACTAGGGCGTTGACTCTGCGTTGATGCTTCTTGAGCTGGGTCAGGAGTGCTCGGGCCCCATAAGAATGTCCTGGGCCGGACTGGGTTTACTTGGATGTCCAGGCTTCCGGAACTGTTTCATGGTACTTTCTATCAGGAGCTCATCCTCCCATCTATTTGCTCCTGGTTGGGGTGCATCGGGGTACCTCTCCTTGTCGACCCGCCCCCCATGCCTGACGCCATTGATCGGCTTCTGAGACGGACATCCGAATAAAAGGTCCTGATCGATCTGAAATAATAACATGATCGGATGGTTTCCAATACTGTAAACACTTATTAATTGGTAGAAGTGATAATTATGAACTAGTATCATACCACCAAACCCCTTTAAATTTCCAAAACGTTAAACTACAATATATCTTACGATCAAAATTTTCTACTAAAAAAAGGACATTTAATATATCCTATAATCAAAGTGATCTGATTTTCTAATATGTTAACAACGAAAATGTAGCGGATAAAAAATTTCTTTAAACTTCTAATAGGTTAGAATAAAAATGTATTTTGTAATCAAAACTTCTAAATTAAAATAAAATGCATCTTATAACCCAAGCGTCCCAATTTTGCATACGCTAAATAATAAAAAATACATTATACAGTCGGGATTTCGGAGGTTCTAGTTAAATTAAATTACATCACATACCCAAAATGTTATCAAGTTCTACTAAGTGGAAATAAAATGTATCGTATAATTGAAGTGTCCTAATCTATGAAAAGCGTTAAAATTAAAATTTATCTTATGTAATCCAAGTTCATAAATCTCTAAAATAAATCGTATTAGATAATCGAATTCTCTAGAATTCCAATATGTGGACATCAAATGCATTATATAATTGAAGTGTCCTAATCAAAAAAAAATAAAAATAAAAATAAAAACCTGAAAACGGATGTTACTAGTACTTATCGACGGTAAATGACCGGCCTAACATCGTGATACTTATATGTCGTATGAGCAAAATCAATTTTCGTTAAGAAGAAAATTTCTAACCCTAAGCATTTAGATAGGCAATCACTGAAAACATATTCTAAGAAAGGGGTTTTAGAAAAAACGGGTCCTCGAGATTTAACCTGTTCAATTCCACCAGAATTCTTCATCGGCAAAAAAAACGATATCAATTCACCACTCTTGTCTGGCCCATTTCCTATCAAGTATCATCATGACCCTGGTTCAACTATTGGAACTACGAGATTTAAATAAATAGAGAAATCACGAGGTTCTTCTTGTTCTACTGGGATGAATGGTTGTTGCTCCTAACTCTATCTCTCGTCTACATAGTTGTAATATTGGATAAAATAATAACGACTGCTTGGGTATTTTTTATTGTAAAATTAAAGGAAAATTGAGTTGATGGATGAAAAACTCTTCTGAAATGGCCTTAGAATTGATCTGATTGGATGCCAATTTCGTCGAGTAACGTAATTCTTCTATGGCTTATATATTTTATAAGAGAACTAATAAAAATAAATTTTATTTACCAAGAATATCCGAGCGGGATTCTACTGGGGTGACTGTCTCTCGAACTCTGACTGGCGCGTTCTGATAATCGGTGTTTGAAATGGTTCTGCATTTTTGAAAAGTTGAAAATTAATTAAATTTTGTTCTTGCCAGGACATTATATTGACTTTAGCGTGGAATCACACAACTACCAGTGTGTGCATATGTAGTCGGATGATACCCGTTGGTATGTCTAGACTATTAACATAATTCGAGTTTTTGTGCATGAATCCACGGTATTTTCTCTCCACCCCCAGTAAGAATTCCGGCACACCGACTTATCGATTGACAGTTATCTCAGATAAAGACGTCTATTTCATGAGGCTCACTATTTCTTCTCATTTATGCGGATATTTCAAATTAGAAAACGTGAGTTTAATATCATTACTATTTTAATCGACTCTGATTTTATTCTCCATAGGTAGTAGAAGATATCGAAGATTATAAGAACTCGATCTAACTCCGGCCCTTTTTTCAAACTTATCTTCTGGATTATATCGCGAAAACTAGACTATTCTCAAATTGTTGATTGGAAAATTTATCGAAACAACATGTTGAGATGCTCTTTGGAACATCTTTATGTATTGAGTTTTTGCCCCGTTTGTACGGACTTTGAATTTTTGTTATTTATTTGGAGCGATTTTTTAAAGGTGATTTTGTTAATAAACTTATTTGCTACATTATAACGTTTTTAAAAAGGTAATTAAATCACTAGAATTTTATTATATTTAGGTTTACTAAAGTTAATCAACCTATTTATTTATATTTAATAATGTTTTAACGAATAATTAGATCAGCACTTAATTTATTCATATTTAAAGATCGTAATCGAGATTAGATTTTAAAATGAAAACCTTAACGGTGGTTTATAGATAATTCAAGCTCATTTATCCATATTTGAAATTCTAATTAAATGATCTCTTGAAGTTAGTTTTAGTTATAGGGCTTATCCATGTGGATTTAGCATAGGCTTATACCTTATCAAACATAACTCCGGCAATCATTAGACTCAACAAATTTGACTTTAACATTTTCTCAAAATTGATAATCTTATTCTTGGTGCAGCCATTTCTCCGTATGATTAAATTTAAACTATATCATTTCAGTACACTTTTGTGACAATCGTCCCTTGGGGTCCTCATGTCTTAAATGGTCTTTTTTTAACCTTCTAATAAGTTTTATCTTGGAATCGCCCTAATCTTACATTATTTTGGAGCCTTATAGGATTGTCTGGTGGTTCATGATTCAGCAGTTTAATTTGGCAGAGGCTAATCTTTCATCTTATATCGGTTTATATCAGGTTACACTATGGAAATCTTAGTGAAGAGGACGTCCTCCAAATTTGAGATTTTTAGTTTGTTAGGTCTTCGTTTTGACGTGGCCCACCTAATTTGCGCGTATGCTGACTTGAAATTTGGGTTCTTTTGTGTCTGGAATCTTTAGGTTGGTTTAAATGTTATCGGTTCATGGTGTTCGCAATTTTACGATTACTTTAGGTTCCTATTAGTTGTTATCTTTTGAATATACAGCGATGGTTTGTTTTAATATTCACATCAACGATTTCATTTATTATTCCCGTCACTTTCCCCCTGATTGACCTTAAGCGCATTATGTTCATATATAATTAATGAGTGCCCACTGGACTACTCGGTGTGGTGATTTTTGAGCGTGTGTAGATCAATTTTAGTTCGATCTTTAAAGAAAAACGAGAAAGGAGGAAGTTAGCTAAACCACTTCCTATTCCTTCTTTCTTCTAATAGAAGGGATAATATTGACGTTCCGATCCCTGCGTTCCGCACGCCGGGTCTTCACGGGCACAGATCATCGCGATATTCCACGCACTTACATGAATCTGAATAGTAATGTTGATTAATATCTTGCGTGTGTCTTTTGCCTGGTGGGCCGGAAAAATTTCGACAAATTTTAAGTAAAAATAGAAATTAAATATTATGAATAGTTTATTAAAACAAAAAAGAAATTACCAACATCTCAATCCATAAATTCACAACATTATAATAAATCGCTCTCCCCACGCCAACGCCCAGCAGAGCTCCATCGAGGTTGCGAGAATGTGACGTGGAGAGGAGTTCCCAAATAAAACTCTCACTTACGTAGAAAATTAGATTTCAAAAACTGTTTAATGATTTCAAAAACGTTTTTTTTATTGGTTTTCAAAAGATTAAAATTATGTGAAAATGCATCGGTATATAATAACCTATTTTTTGTCCCTAACCTTGCGTGTTTCTTTTTGATGTGGTAAAACAATTTGACCTGGATTTTTCTAGTGTATCTATCTTAATTTTTATTCTTTTTACATTTTATTTGACATTTTTTCTTTAGCATTTTTTAATTGAATTATTTATATTCAAATTAATTTTGATTTTAAATTCATTTTCATGAACTTGGTATTTTTTACTAAATTGTCAAATTTTGGTCACAATCAATTGGTTTTCGTGTTATGTTCATATTTATTCGTGCGGATCTTGGTGCATTTTGTCATTATTTTACATTTTATTTTTACTGTTTTATTATTTTATATGTAATTATCTCTTTCTCACATATTTTGATAGGGTTAGTTGACTGTTTTAATATGTTGAGTTTAATTTGCATGTTATATTTGCATGTGGCTACCGATTTCATTTAAACATTTACAGGCCGTTCGTGTTTTGGCCCAACATAAAACAATCGGGGTCCATAAAATTGCGACCGCAAATTTCACATAGTCCTTTTTCGGTTTATACATTGATTTATTCTCAAAATTCTCATTCAAAAAGTGCCTACGATATACATAAATATCAAGATAAGATGGACTTAAAGGTCCGACTACTGTATGGCATGATCAAAATAAATCAAATGAACGTCGAATAGTTTAAGTTTTGGAATCAGTGTAAATCAACAAAAATCAATGTAAATACAGTTATACTTGGTCTCGAACGAAATCACTGACGGCTTGGTTTCGCTTCAGCTGGATTTCTCTTTGGTTTGATTTTGTTTGGTCGGGTAGTTGATAGAGATACGAGAGAGTTTTGATACTTCATTGGGTTTTCCGTTATTTCGGAATTCGGTTAAATAATCCCTAAATTATGGATTGGGATTTTTGTCTTCGTTTTGGCCCCTTTTTTTTTCGTTAAACCGAGGATACAGACAGCATATTAGGATTATGATGTTTGATGTTACACTGAAGTGGTAGGATAAGTTCCATTGACGGGGTTGGTTGTATTAGGTTCATTTCTCTGCTTGGCTGCTTTCTTGTTCTTTCTGATTGACAGGACGATTTTTTGGATT
>CM039680.1:129547904-129650404 GCA_022537955.1 Schmidtea mediterranea
TCTTTAATTATTATTAAATCACTACATCAATTTGCGCCGTTAGTTCAATCCGTCCGGGCAGTTACCGCTCTAGGCTTCTTTTGAGGAGCTCCACCGTGTAGGGTCGCCTAGTCTCGAACCGGACCGGGGGATGGGGGCGAACGGCGATCCGCCGGCAAGGATGTCATCCATCACGTTTGCAAGGTACATCCTTGCCCTTGACTACTTTGCAGGTCCACCCGCTCCCTGCACCCCGCCTCCCACTGGGTGAGGAGGTCCTTGCGCGCTTAGAAAAATATCTTCGGCAGCTGGGTACTGTTGCTCTATTGGAGTCCCTCCAGGGTCCGTTATTTAACGCATCCGGCCTTGCCCCTCCGATTTGCAGGTACGGCCTTGCCGACAATGTTTTCTGATCCTCCTGCTTTCCTGGGGGTGACTCCTTTCCTGGATGCCGTGTCGGTCGATCTGGTGTCTGCTCCATTCTAGAGACATGTTTGGCTGAAAGCAATGTATTATGATTAATCACTGGCGTATGATGAACGAAAGAATAAACGGATTATCTAAATGTCGCGCGATTTACTTATCTGCTCGCTAATAGCTAAGTGCATGACTGTTGGTTTCGTATGGTTCAATATTATTTGTTGTTGGAGACGGAGCGGAAACTTTGCGTTCGGTTCACGTTACTGTCGTTTGCTCAATGTTTGGGGCGGAAACCTTAACGTTAGGTCTTGTCTTATATTAGAATTGTCGTAACATTAGGTTAGGCAACTACTTTCTTATGTTCAACCCAACTTCATGGTTACGGGAGGGTTTCCCCAATTATTTGTTAACATTTCGTGGCCCTCAAAGTATCTGGGAATTGGTCAACCTTGATTCATTGTCTCCTATTTAGATGGGCTTGGACCATGCACCTCTCTTAATTAACAAAAAAAATATGTTCTCAATATGTACTTTCATATTAATATTTGGGTAATAGATTAAAATAATAGAATGTAATATTATAATTAAAAATATCAAACTTATATTGTAAATAATGTAACTTTTAATTATTAAAGTATGGGTTCAATTGCGACATGCGGACTGTTCTATTTATAAAAATATTGCAATGCAATGCATTGTATGTATATTATTTAGCTCATAAAACTAGAATCCAGAATTTTCGTGAGCGATTCGATCACTTTTGGAATTTTACTAATTTACATAAATACCTAAATAATGTCGATTTCACGTGTCCTGTTTAAGGCATGACGGAGATGCACATCCGCCCCGCAGATAGTCTATGTTGATTTACGGCGTCTATTCCGATTTCACCGATCTGGGACTGATCTGGCGATAATATTTCGGTCTACTGTTTATTGCTTGGCCGATAAACGCTAGATTTTTCGTTCGCAAATCTATTATTCAGTTTTATTTAATCGACGTGCTATCCTAAAATTTTCAATTGCAAAGTCGGTTCAGATCAGATACGGGTAAGTTATCGTTTTAATGCTCTTATACCTTTATCTGTTGGATTTTTAGTGTCACATACGCGCCTTCACTTATGGATTTGATGGACTCTTTCCGTATCGTTTGGATATTTTTATCTACAGCGGCGTTGGAAGTTATTCAGTTCACATCTTATTGTCGATCGTAAGACAGATTTGCATTCTCCGACTTCTATTGGGTTGCCAATATAAATTGTGTTTCTTTCATTTTATTGGACTTTTCGAATGTCGTGAAGTATTTATTACTGAAAATCCCTGATTTCAAATCGCCTTAGTAAATTTTTGTGGTGCTACAATTCCAACACTAATTTCTTGCCGCTAAAATATGATCTTCACTAGCTGGGGGCCTATGGGTTTCTTTACTGCTAATTGATGATCCTAATCAGTAGATTGTCGAATTTACTTATGTTAAGATGTAATTCATGAATTGTTTTATCTAATGTTTCTCGATTTTTGGGCCGTTAAATTATTAACAATTTATGTCATGTGATAACTTTTTCCATTGGGTCTACTTTAATTAGGGTTGTTTGTTCGAATGATTTTTACTCGTTTACTGCAGAAGATGGCGAGGAAGTAAGGGGTAGGTATAAAAACTATTAATTCCATTAGAATAGCTTTACTAAATTTTTTCTACGACACTTAAATGGATTTATTCTTTGAAATTGATTGCACTAATATAGCCTAAACTAGGAATCATTTTATTTCTGGCAATTCAGATTTACCTATTTTATTTACTTGCCTTTGACCCTAGGGAATAGATTTTTTATGCCGATTCGTTCTCTCAGCTAAACTAAATCTGCCAAAATTGAAACTATTAACTTTAAATTATTACCAACAATTACTATTCGCATAATGCCAAACGTTTCTGTAGTTTCACCTAATGAGTTGATTTACCCTTTCGTCTAAATTGTTTAAAGCTCCACTTGCATTTGGGTACCTATCGCACTTCAAGTTCATTTTAAAACGAATTTGGTCCACTATTATTATCACTAAGGTTGCTTAATCTCTTGAACCATCGGACCTTTTATCGTAATATGGAGTTTTATTTTAAATCAGGGGTTTAAGTTAATTATAAGGTGGTATCCAATTTACTTAAAGATTATTTACGAGTTTTGTTATATCAGTGATTTTTATTTAAGTTATTACAATACCCTTTTCTACTTCTATTTTGTCTCGTTTACTTTAATCCCGAATTCAAGGAGTTAGTTTAGGATTGAACCGTGAGTCACTCAAATTTTCCAATAATTATTTTGATTAAAATTCCACATTTAATTAAGGGAATATTTATTTTTCTAATGACGACAAAAGTCTGTTAACTTCTGTGATGGGTAAATTCAATTTAATGCGGACCACTGAACTGCTTACAATATTTATGTTTTATTTTTCGAGGAGCTAATATCCTACCAGTTAAATCATTTTAAACATCAATTGAATTTATTTATACAACGATTTCAGTTGATTTATCCCGTACCCTTCCTTTAATAGATCTTAAGCGCCTTTGTGTTTATATTATATTTATTGAGTGCCCACTGGACTACTCGGTGTGATGATTTTAAGCCGTTTGTAAGATAATTTTTAGGTCGATTTTACAGAATTGAGAAACGAGGAAGCGGCCAGAGACTTCTTCCTTATTTCTCGCTTCAGCTATAGGGATAAATATTTACGTTACGACCGCTGCGTTGCGCACGCTGAGTCTTCACGGGTGCATATCATTGGCGATTTTCCACGCACTTACATGCATTTGCACTATGTTGATTTTACTAACTTGCGTGATGTGTCGGCTGTGGGCCGGAAAAATTTCGACATTTAAAATTTATAATTTATAAAGACATATAAATTAAGTTATACATATTAATAAAATTTATTAATTATAAAACAAATAAATTTACCCATTTAACCATTCCATAAAACATCAAATCAACATATAAAATGACATAAATGACATAAATACCTCTCTTCCCACGCCAACGCCGAGCAGAGCTCCATTGAGATGCAAGGACGTGAGGTGGAAAGAGGGTTCCAACCAAAATGCTTCTTACCTAAAAAAGGTTTCCAAATTCGTCTGAAAATAACTTTTTCAAGATTTGAAAATATGGTTTGTTTTCAAAAATGGTTTTTAATCAGTTTGAAAAATGGTTAAGTTAAATGTGAAAATGGATCAGTATATATACCTATTTGTATGACGTGTGAAATTTGATGCAGTAAAACAAAAATTCGACCTTGTTCTTTTCTAGCAAATTCTATTATTTATTTTTATTATTTTTCGATTTATTTTTATAATTTTTTATTTAGAATTTTTATTGAATTATTGCTAATTCAAATTTTTCGATTTAAATTCCACTTTAATGAACTTTAATTGATTTTTCTAATTTCGTCGAATTTGTCGTGTTTTCTTGTTGTATTTGTGTAGGTATCGTGCGGATCTTGGTGCATTTTGTTATTATTTTATTTTATTTTTTTGTTTATTAATTTATATTTAATTCTTTTATTTCTCAGATTTTATATGGTTTAATTGGTGTTTTTCAGGTTTATTTTAAATTGCGTGTTGTATCTGCATGTGTGTTTCTGATCTATTTAAACATTTTTCAAGGCCGTTTACGTTCTGGCCCAACAAATTGAAAAACATAAAAGTAAATTAAAATAATAACTGTTGGGCCACAACGTAAACGGCCTTGAGAAATGTTTAAATGGATCAGAAACACACACGCAAAAATAACATGCAATTTAAATAAACCTGGAAACACCAATTAAACCCTATAAAATATGAGAAAAAAGGAGAATTAAAAATAAAATAATAAACATAAAAATAAATTAAAATAATAACAAAATGCACCAAGATTCGCACGATACCTACACAAATATAACAAAAAAACACAACAAATTCGACGAAATTGAAAAAATTAATAAAAGTTCATTAAAATGAAATTTAAATCGAAAAATTTGAATTAGTAATAATTCAATAAAAATCTTAAATAAAAAATTATAAAAATAAATCAAAAAATAATAAAATTAACGAATAGAATTTACTAGAAAATAACAAGGTCGAATTTTGTTTTACTGCATCAAATTTCACACGCGAGAAAAATAGGTATAAATACTGATCCATTTTCACATTTAACTTAACCATTTTTTGAAAATTGTTTAAAAACCATTTTCGAACTAACCACCTTGAAATTTACTTTTCAATCGTTTTGAAAATTATTTTAAAAACTATCTCCAAGTCAATTTCGATTTTTTAGGTGAGAATTATTTATGGTGGAACCCTCTTTCCACGTCACGTTCATTGCATCTCAGTAGAGCTCTGCTCGGCGTCGACGTGGGGAGAGAGGTATTTTGTTTTATGTTATGATATGTTATCTCATGATATTTTATGGATTGTCAACGATGGGTAATTATGTTATTTTGTTCATAATTAATAAATATTATTTATATTCATAAATTGTTCTATATGTTTTCGTAAACTAAATTAAACTGCCGAAATTTTTCCGGCCCACAGCCAATACATAACGCAAGAAAGTAAAATCTACATAGTACAGATGCATGTAAGTACGTGGAAAATCGCCAATGATATGTACCCGTGAAGACTCAGCGTGCGCAACGCAGCGGTCGTAACGTCAATATTTATCCCTATAGCTGAAGCGAGAAATAAGGAAGAAGTCTCCGACTCCTTCCTCGTTTCTCAATTCTGTAAAATCGACCTAAATTTATATTACATACGGCTTAAAATCATCACACCGAGTAGTCCAGTGGGCACTCAGTAAATATAATATAAACACAATATGCGTCTAAGGCCTATTAAAGGGGAAGGGTACTTGGATTAAATTAACTGAAATCGTTGTTATAACCATTTTGGATTAATATGTTGAAATAGATAAAATTTATTGGAAATCATTGAATTCGATTAAATTGCGATTATTAAAGTAACCATTGATCGTAAAAGCAAAGTGTTTTATGGATTAAAATTTAAGTAAATATTGGGTAAAGATAATTCATAATTTAAATGATCGTAAATTATTGATTAAAATTAGGGCAATGGCAAATAATTTCATCAATTAAATTATTGTAGTTCGTTTCAATAAAATTAAACTAATCCTTGGGTAAGAACGAGTAATGCATGGATCTAATCCAAAATCAACCCCCGATAACAAGGAAAGCAATTAGGAATCGAATTCATTGATTCCAAATAACGAAACGCATCAATTAAAAGTAAAATGATTCTCGAATAAAAGTATGGAACCCCTTAGTTAACTTGTTGACTAAAATTAGTGTAACGACACGTAAATCACTGATAAAATTGAAGAGGTGATTGAGAAAAATCAAGCGTTTAGATTAAATCATTGATTAAAAATAAAATGAACAAAAAAATAAAAATATCGTCGATTAATTTGAATCAATTTATTGGTAGCAATAAAAATGATTAAAATTAGTTCAAATAGCTATTGAGTAAAACCAAGATAACCTAGTTTTTAGTAAATAAAGTATTGAATAAGAAATAAATAATATAAGTTCCTTAACGAACTATGATTAGTGGATTAAAGTAATTCATAGATTAAAATTAGAGATGAATTGAATAACCGTAAGACAGTTTTTTTGGTAGAAATCAAGTAATTTCCGATGTAAATTAGAGTAAAACTGGATTCACGGATTTAAAATTATTGGATTAGTATTAAAATAATTTCACGGACTAAAGTAATAGTTGATCCAGCTAGCCGTAGGAAAACTAGTAAGAATTTGAATAATAGATGTCAAAATAAATTACCGATAACATGACCCCTTAGTTAGAACTAAAACAAATTCATAGATTTGAAAAAGGTTTTCTTTTATTATTATAAATTTGAGAATTATAGTAAATTGATCAACGATAAAATGAACGAATTATTACTTAAACTGTTAATTGTAAAAACCAAAGTTTAAGGTAAGAGAAAATTTGTATTGATATCACATAAATTGTTACCGATTTTATTGTTGTTGAATAAATAAAATTCCACTTAACGAAAATATTCCAAAAGAAGGGTAATGCATCTACTTGGAAGCCTCGGTAAGCGTAGAAGTTTTCCTAAAATTTGCTAGTAAAGTACATTCAAACTAAGCAACGAAATAACTTACCAGAATTGAGGTAACCGAGTGTAAACGAAACAGTTGACCAGTAATTCTGAAAATACGACACGAATAATACAATCACCGGATGTAAACAATGTAAATCACCTTTAGTCAACCGCTTAAGTTGTAGTGGTAAGATCCGCCGGAAATCGTTCGCCCACCAGGATAAGTTATCTCGGATCAACATCCGGTCTAGATCTTAAAGTTCGAATTGACCGTACATGGAGTTGGTAAACAAACTTTAAATCAATGTACAAATTCTCTTAGGTCAATACACGAGTATCCGCCTACATGTAAAGTTTTAATGTTAATATGCATATATTGAATAAACTAAACATCAGGTTATCTCTTCCATATGATTAATCATATTATTATATATTTCCCCTATAAAGGAATGCACCTTAAAGAACCAGACCCGCAAATTAACCCAACCTGCTTATTAATGTCCCATCGAGTAAAGGAAGGCAATGGTCACGTGTATGACACCCTTACTAGTAACATAGACACAATTTGCTTGCTAATAACTAAGAATGGTGAATCAATCGAACTTAATAACAGTAATGTTTAGACATGTCGCCCAAACGAATTACCCGTCGAGAGACCGCCAAACAGGAACAGACAGGAGTCCCGCCGACCATGAGAATACTCGACCAGTTGCAACGACCATGTCTCTCGGAACGGCAATATCCAACTGCGGAGACCTACCTGCACGCACAGGACCTCCTCACCCAATGGGAAAGGGTGCAGGAGCAGGTAGATTTACAGGTGGTTAAGGCAAGGATGTATCTTGCGAACGTGGTGGAAGACATCCTTGCCGGGCGGATTGCAGTCGCCTATCCACCTCACCCAGTTCGAGACACCAGACGACCTATACCGTGGAGGCTCTCAAACGAAGCCTGAAGAGATATTGCCCTGACGAATGAACTAACAGTGATAACTTGATGTAGCGACTGATTTAAAATGTGAGAAATTTGTGTGTCATTATTTTTTCTTCATACAGCTAGAATTATACGTGGTTTTGTTTAGTGGAATAAATAATTATTTAGATTGATCAATAACAAAATAAAATGATCTATTTGATTGTAGTAATGTCTTCCTTACAAATCTTACAATCTGAACTGGACCATGCAAGACAGTCAAACGCGGAGTTACTCACCCAAATTATTCAATTGACCCGCGAAATGCAACAGATTAAAGCAACCTGGAAGGAACCGGGAAAGGTGAAAGCAGCGTACCACCGCCTGACCGCAGCACAGAAAGGCTGGACAGAGGAGCGGCAGCTCAACCAGAGCCTGCGCACGCAAATTCGGGGACTCGAAGTCGCCCTAGCAGTCTGCCGGGAGGGGGAAGCGGTAACATATCCGCTCGTCTTCGCCCAACCCAGATGTCGCAGAAGAACACCCAACCAGTGAAACAATCCACCCTTCCAGCAAACAACCGTCGGCCGGGACGTAAGGAACGGGCCCGACGTCGAGCAATCCAGCTTCAGAATCATTAACCTGTAAACATTGCGCGCGTTGCTAAATAAATAGAGTAGTCGTGTCCTTAATTTAATTTGTTCCGTTGATATATTTATATGCCAAACATTCGCATCATGTTACTCAACCTTAATTTCATCTCTCCGCAGGCAGATAAGAACCTAATCTTGAACGATCATGAGGGACAGAGCAAAGCGAGCATAGTCTTCTATCGACAGCTCGTGAACCCGAGGGTTGTCCGAGCAACTATAGTACTAGCACATGGTACTCAATTTTTTGCGGACAATCCACCACTTGAACACATTACCAACGTTGCCTAGCAACGGGTGCCAAGTGGCGGTTAGTATCATTTTGTATGGCGTTACGGGGACAACCATGAAGATAAGCAAGATTTGAAACCCTGTAACCCACCATAACAAATACATCAAGATCCACACGAAATGACGTAAAAATAACATAGTAACGAAAAATTTGACCGAAAATTGACAGTTTACGTAAAAGCAAAGAATTAATGAAAAAGCTGAATTAAAATAAAATAATTCTAGTGGTGGGTTACAGGGTTTCGATGTTTGTTTTAAACGACTCTGTATTTACCCTGGTAACGCCATATAAATACCTTCTTACTACCACTCGGCACCCGTTGCTAGGCAACGTTGGAAATGTTTTCGAGTGGGTGGATTGCCCGCAAAAAGTGAGCGCTATTACTAAGGCTGTAATTGTTCGGACAATCCCTGGGTCCAACGAGCTGTCGTTAGAAGACCTGTGATTGCTTTGATCTATTGGGTCCCTGTTTAGGTCTGCCATTTATAATTGGAAGTGAAAAATGCGAACATATATATTTACAACACATCGCACATTTAATTTCATATGTGGGTCAAATTTTTATTCGATAGTCGAGCAGCTCGGCGCTTTGCTCGTTCTTTTCGTCCGGGTCTGTGACTGTTGGCCGGGGTTGTAGGGGAAGTTGCGATTGTTGTTGGAGTCACCGCCGGTTCACGGTATGCCAATTGAGCCTTGGCAAACACAAGAGGGTAGGTTACCGCTGCCCTTTCTTGGCAGGCGGACAGGGCAACCTCCAACCCTTTGATCTGGATCTTCAGACTCTGAGCCAGTTGTCGCTCTTCGGCCCACCCCTTTTGGGCTGTCGTAAGCCGTTGATAGAGGGATTTGACCTTCTTAGGATCTATCCATGTAGATTTGACTTGCTGGACTTCTCGAGTTAGTTGTAGGATCTGTTCTAGAAGGTTCTTGTTGGCTTGTTTCACTCGCTTTAGTTCGATTTCGCATATTTGTGAAGGATCCATTACTGCAATGGAAATATTTAAGTTCTCTTTTAATTATTAGAAAAATTTCAGGCATGTGGTTAATTCAAACATGTAATATGAAAACGGGTTACCGACTGCTAATAGTAAAAACACATTCTCAAAGATTATATTTTATTAAAAATTGCATCACTAAATTTTAGTAGTCACTGGGATTCGGAATCCTGGAAAAACTTTTCCACTCCTTCTTCGAGATTATAGCCCGGAATGATGATTACATATCGTTTTGTATTGCGGGTCGGTCTTGGATTGGGTGGGTAGACGTCCGCGAGTCGTCCGCATGCGAAATCGTCTTCTACGTTCGCCAAGTAACTGCTGGCACGGTCAACTAGGGCGTTGACTCTGCGTTGATGCTTCTTGAGCTGGGTCAGGAGTGCTCGGGCCCCCATAAGAATGTCCTGGGCCGGACTGGGTTTACTTGGATGTCCAGGCTTCCGGAACTGTTTCATGGTACTTTCTATCAGGAGCTCATCCTCCCATCTATTTGCTCCTGGTTGGGGTGCATCGGGGTACCTCTCCTTGTCGACCCGCCCCCATGCCTGACGCCATTGATCGGCTTCTGAGACGGACATCCGAATAAAAGGTCCTGATCGATCTGAAATAATAACATGATCGGATGGTTTCCAATACTGTAAACACTTATTAATTGGTAGAAGTGATAATTATGAACTAGTATCATACCACCAAACCCCTTTAAATTTCCAAAACGTTAAACTACAATATATCTTACGATCAAAATTTTCTACTAAAAAAAGGACATTTAATATATCCTATAATCAAAGTGATCTGATTTTCTAATATGTTAACAACGAAAATGTAGCGGATAAAAAATTTCTTTAAACTTCTAATAGGTTAGAATAAAAATGTATTTTGTAATCAAAACTTCTAAATTAAAATAAAATGCATCTTATAACCCAAGCGTCCCAATTTTGCATACGCTAAATAATAAAAAATACATTATACAGTCGGGATTTCGGAGGTTCTAGTTAAATTAAATTACATCACATACCCAAAATGTTATCAAGTTCTACTAAGTGGAAATAAAATGTATCGTATAATTGAAGTGTCCTAATCTATGAAAAGCGTTAAAATTAAAATTTATCTTATGTAATCCAAGTTCATAAATCTCTAAAATAAATCGTATTAGATAATCGAATTCTCTAGAATTCCAATATGTGGACATCAAATGCATTATATAATTGAAGTGTCCTAATCAAAAAAAAATAAAAATAAAAATAAAAACCTGAAAACGGATGTTACTAGTACTTATCGACGGTAAATGACCGGCCTAACATCGTGATACTTATATGTCGTATGAGCAAAATCAATTTTCGTTAAGAAGAAAATTTCTAACCCTAAGCATTTAGATAGGCAATCACTGAAAACATATTCTAAGAAAAGGGGTTTTAGAAAAAACGGGTCCTCGAGATTTAACCTGTTCAATTCCACCAGAATTCTTCATCGGCAAAAAAACGATATCAATTCACCACTCTTGTCTGGCCCATTTCCTATCAAGTATCATCATGACCCTGGTTCAACTATTGGAACTACGAGATTTAAATAAATAGAGAAATCACGAGGTTCTTCTTGTTCTACTGGGATGAATGGTTGTTGCTCCTAACTCTATCTCTCGTCTACATAGTCGTAATATTGGAGAAAATAATAACGACTGCTTGGGTATTTTTTATTGTAAATTAAAGGAAAATTGAGTTGATGGATGAAAAACTCTTCTGAAATGGCCTTAGAATTGATCTGATTGGATGTCGATTTCGTCGAGTAACGTAATTCTTTCTATGGCTTATATATTTTATAAGAGAACTAATAAAAATAAATTTTATTTACCAAGAATATCCGAGCGGGATTCTACTGGGGTGACTGTCTCTCGAACTCTGACTGGCGCGTTCTGATAATCGGTGTTGAAATGGTTCTGCATTTTTGAAAGTTGAAAATTAATTAAAATTTTGTTCTTGCCAGGACATTATATTGACTTTAGCGTGGAATCACACAACTACCAGTGTGTGCATATGTAGTCGGATGATACCCGTTGGTATGTCTAGACTATTAACATAATTCGAGTTTTTGTGCATGAATCCACGGTATTTTCTCTCCACCCCCAGTAAGAATTCCGGCACACCGACTTATCGATTGACAGTTATCTCAGATAAAGACGTCTATTTCATGAGGCTCACTATTTCTCTCATTTATGCGGATATTTCAAATTAGAAAACGTGAGTTTAATATCATTACTATTTTAATCGACTCTGATTTTATTCTCCATAGGTAGTAGAAGATATCGGAAGATTTATGACGAACTCGATCTAACTCCGGCCCTTTTTTCAACTCTATCTTCTGGATTTATCCGAAAACTAGACTTATTCTCAAATTGTTGATTGGAAATTTATGCGAAAACAACATGTTGAATGCTCTTTGGAACATCTTTATGTATTGAGTTTTTGCCCGTTGTACGGACTTTTGATTTTTGTTTATTTATTTGGAGCGATTTTTTAAGGTGATTTTTGTTAATAAACTTATTTGCCTACATTTAATAACGTTTTAAAGGTAATTAAATCATCTAAATTTTATTTATATTTAAGGTTACTAAGTTATCAAACCTATTTATTTATATTTAATAATGTTTTAACGATAATTAGATCAGCAACTTATTTATTCATATTTAAAGATCGTAATGAGATTAGATTTTAAATGAAAACCTTAACGGTGGTTTATAGATTATCAAGCTCATTTATCCATATTTGAAATTCTAATTAAATGATTCTTGAAGTTAGTTTAGTTATAGGGCTTATCCATGTGGATTTAGAATAGAGCTTAATACCTTATCAAACGATAACTCGGAATCATTAGACTCAACAAATTTGACTTTAACATTTTCTCAAAATTGATAATCTTATTTTGGTCAGCCAATTCTCCGTATGAATTAAATTTAAACTATATCATTTCAGTACACTTTTTGTGACATCGTCCTTGGGGGTCCTCATGTCTTAAATGGTCTTTTTTTACCTTCTAATAAGTTTTATCTTTGGAATCGCCCTAATCTTTACATTTATTTTGGACCTTAATAGGATTGTCTGGGTGTTCACTGATTCAGCAGTTTAATTTGGAGAGGCTAATCTTTCATACTATATCGGTTTATATCAGGTTAACTATGAAATCTTAGTGCAAGATGACGTCTCAAAATTTGAGATTTTAGTTATGTTAGGTCTTCGTTTGACGTGGCCACCTATTTGCGCGTAATGCTGACTTGAAATTTGGGTTCCTTTGGGTCTGGAATCTTAGGTTGGTTAAATGTTATCGGTTCATGGTGTTCGCCCAATTTTTACGATTACTTTAGGTTCCTATTAGTTGTTATTTTTGAATATACAGCGATGGTTTGTTTTAATATTCACATCAACGATTTCATTTTATTAATTCCCCGTCACCTTCCCCTTGATTGACCTTAAGCGCATTATGTTCATATTATAATTAATGAGTGCCCACTGGACTACTCGGTGTGGTGATTTTGAGCCGTGTGTAGATCAATTTAGGTCGATTTTAAAGAAAAACGAGAAAGGAGGAAGTAGCTAAAACCACTTCCTTATTCCTTCTTTCTTCTATACGGGATAATATTGACGTTCCGATCCCTGCGTTCCGCACGCCGGGTCTTCACGGGCACAGATCATCGGCGATATTCCACGCACTTACATGAATCTGAATAGTATGTTGATTTTAATATCTTGCGGTGTGTCTTTGGCTGTGGGCCGGAAAAATTTCGACAAATTTTAAGTAAAAATAGAAATTAAATATTATGAATAGTTTATTAAAATCAAAAAGAAAATTACCAACATGATCCAATCCATAAATTCAACAACATTATAATAAATCGCTCTCCCCACGCCAACGCCCCAGCAGAGCTCCATCGAGGTTGCGAGAATGTGACGTGGAGAGAGTTCCAAATAAAACTCTCACTTACGTAGAAAATAGATTTTCAAAAACTGTTTAATGATTTCAAAAACGATTTTTTGGTTTCAAAAAAGATTAAAATTATGTGAAAATGCATCGGTATATATACCTATTTTTTGTCCCTAACCTTGCGTGTTCTTTTTGATGTGGTAAAACAAATTTTGACCTTGGATTTTTCTAGTGTATTCTAATCTTAATTTTTATTCTTTTTACATTTTATTTGACAATTTTTCTTTAGATTTTTTAATTGAATTATTTCTAATTCAAATTATTTGATTTTAATTTCATTTTCATGAAACTTGGTATTTTTTACTAATTGTCAAATTTTGGTCAAAATCATTGGGTTTTCGTGTTATGTTCATATTTAATTCGTGCGGATCTTGGTGCATTTTGTCATTATTTTAATTTTATTTTTATGTTTATTATTTTATATGTAATTATCTCTTTCTCATATTTGATAGGGTTTAGTTGATGTTTTAATATGTTTGAGTTTAAATTTGCATGTTATATTTGCATGTGTGCTACCGATTCATTTAAACATTTACAAGGCCGTTCGTGTTTTGGCCCAACATAAAACACTCGGGGGTCCATAAAATTGCGACCCGCAATTTCAATAGTCTTTTTCGGTTTATACATTGATTTATTCTCAAAATTCTCATTCATAAAAAGTGCCTACGATATACATAAATATCAAGATAAAGATGGACTTAAGGTCCGACTACTGTATGCATGATCAAAATAAATAAAATGAAGTCGAATAGTTTAAGTTTTGGATCAGTGTAAATCAACAAAATCAATGTAAATCAGTTATACTTGGTCTCGAACGAATCACTGACGGCTTGGGTTTCGCTTTCAAGCTGGATTTCTCTTTGGTTTGATTTTGATTGGTCGGGGTAGTTGATAGAGATACGAGAGAGTTTTGATACTTCATTGGGTTTTCCGGTATTTCGGATTCGGTTAAATAATCCTCTAAATTTATGGATTGGGATATTTTGTCTTCGTTGGCTTTTCGTTAAACCGAGGATAAGACAGCATATTAGGATTATGATGTTTGATGTTACACTGAGTGGTAGGATAAGTTCCATTGACGGGGTTGTTGTATTAGGTTCATTTCTCTGCTTGGCTTGCTTTTCTTGTTGCTTTCTGATTGACAGGACGATTTTTTGGATTTCTCGGATTGGTTTGTTATTGGGGTTTGCTTTAGCTTTCTCTTGGATTCGTCTGATGATTGTTTCCAAGATTTTCTTTATCTCCAGATTCTTATTTTTTATTCTGGATATTTCATCGTTGTTCTTTAGTAGGATTCGTATCATCGATTGGGTTTTTTCGATATTTTGTTTTAACTCATCATTATTTTCTTTTGTGGGACATTGAGTGCATTGTAGATTTATTTGTTGGCATTCGTCGTTTTCGGGATTTCTGCAGATCTCTTTGTAGTCTGCGCAGGTGCTATCTTCTCTTCTAAATGGATGGGTTTTCTCGCATTTCTCTAACGGGTTCTCAGCACTACACTCTCTCATCATTATTATTATTATTATCCATAGTTTTCGGCTCATGGTTTTCATTTCTAATATACATCAGTCAATTTCATACTTATTTACAGTATTGTTCATTTATATACAGTGGAGGTTTAGCCCTTTTTATTCTTTCTCTTTTTCTGGGGTTGAGTGTATCATACACTCTTCTTTAGTCCTTTTCTCTGAAAATCTCATTATTAGGACTTGGGCTTTTATCAATCTCTCAGTTAGTTTTGGGAGTTCTTTTAACTGTTCTTTATTCTCTTTAATTATCCTTTGCTGGTTGTGGATTTTCATTCAAAGGTTTCTTTCCTTTGCTTGTTTTCTTTTGAATTGACGTTTGTAATTGATTCGTTTAATTGTCTGCTTTTCTAGCTTTCGTTTCGCTTCCTGTAGTTGTTCTGTTAACTATTTGATTTCATCTTGAGTCTGCTGGTGGTTTTGTTTTATTTCTCTGGCTTCTTTACAGCTCTCTTCTAACTGTATTAAATATCTTTTTATCTGGGTCCTCAGTCTTTTATTTAACTGCTTTTCTTCGGACCAGCCTTTTTGCGTGGCTGTGAGTCTTTAATAGAGCGACTTTACCTTCTTCAACTCTATCTAGGTGGCCTTGATTTGCTGGACTTCCTCTGACAACTGGATGATTTGCTCATAGAAATTTTTGTTGATTTTGCGCGCGTGCTCCAATTCCTGCTGTAGAACTCTTAGTGAATCCATGTCTATAAAAGGTAAAATTAACTTTTGTTTATAAACCTTAAGTCGATTGAGTAATTATACAAATATTTTTGCTAATAAACTATTTCTAGAAAATAGAGAAATCGAGTACAACTAAATATTTATTCAAATTCAGTTTCACAAATGGTTTATATGGTTCGCTATCGAGTTACTGATGAGAATGCTGGGTTCGGGAATCCTCAACGGTGTTTTCTTCAGGGGTCGGCCGAGCGTAAGGGTGCTCCCGATACATGAAGATGGGTCTCTCTGTCCTTCTCCGATGGCTGGGAAGGGTCCTCTGGGGCACGGCAGCATTGAGGTCCGGAGAATTCATGTTCAATCGCTCATCCACCCGGTTGAAAGAGGGGCTGTGCGACGGTGCGTGGTCGTCGGTACTCGCAATTCTGCCGGTGGCGATATCTTCCTCCACGTTCGCGAGATATAGCCTGGCTCTGGCTACTTGAAGATCGGTCCGGCGTTGATGATCCTCCAGACGGGAGAGGAGGAACACCGCATGTTCACGAATTTCCTGGGCAGGGATTCGGCCCGATTCTCGTTTTATTGCTACAAATGGCCGCCCAACGTCGTTTGTTTCTCGTAGTGCACCCGATTGGAATTCTCTCGGCTGGTATACGGTGAAGCCCGCATGCCACATGGCCTGTCGCCATCGATCAGCGGCCTGGGCGGGAAATCGAATAATCACTTTCGATTCTCCTAAACAAGATTGGATTAAAATTGATCATTCTAATTTTCTGGCTGCTAAATATCGTGTTCTTCGCCTGAAATCCCTTAGGTCTTGTTTAATTTAACCAATTGGCTAACCATCGATGACACCTAACTCATTAAGTGAAAATTTAACTCAAGAATTGGTTTATCAATTAATCTTCGCGAAAATACTCGTCGAGCCGATTTTAAATCGAAAATCTGTTTATCGTAGAGTAAATAAAGTTCATTAAGTGAAGTTAAAGTCAGAAATTCATTCGTCGCGTATTAGGTAGCGTTTCAAAAACAAATATGCTTGCTAAGTGTACCCAAAAATTTGCTTATCGACTAAAGGTTTTTATACCCAAAAATCTCTACTAAGTAACATTCAAATCACAATTCCGTTCACCAAATACCAATTTACGAAAAATATTTATTAAACGGAATTAAAATTCAAAAATTCATCTATCAATTGATAACTAATAAAAATACTTAATAAATGAAATTAAAAATAACCAAAATTCATCTATCGAATAATCATTAATAAGAATACTTATTAACGGAAATAAAGTCAAACTTTATCTATTGAATAATAATAATAAAAATACTTATTAAATGAAACAAAAGAAAATCAAACTTCGTCTATTGAATAATAATTAATCAAAAAAATACTTATTAAGTGAAACAAAAGAAAAATCAAACTTCGTCTATCGACTCATAGTTACTATTCCAGAATAATATAGATCAAGTTAATTTTTATAGATCTTAGATATCTAGTTAAGATAAAATATTAGTCCTCTCAGTATCGTATTTTAGGTTTTGGTATCTCCTTATGGTTCTCGGCATTTTAGCGTTGGGGTTGCTGCGGCGAACTTCCTATTAATGCTCGTATGGATTAACAGCGGAATTCAAACGAAAAACAAGATTTACCTGAAATTCGGGATTCTGGATCCAGACCTATATCCTCATCTGGTATCCCGGCTGTCTTAACTTCATTTATTTGGTTTGCTTGGTGATACATTTTTAGATTCTTCCAAAAAATATTTTCTGTCTGTTCCAACTTGTCAACATCCCTTATGTAGCTCGGGGTGTTGAACGAGAACGTGTATGACTATCAGCATACCAGGTGGACTCGGCCTACACGATGAGTGTGCTTCGTAAAAGTCATTCACTACAAAATCCACTGCCTAACTCATGTGCGTACCATCTAAATTGTGTGCGCTTTCAAGTGCGATTGTGCAGTGTCAGGCCTGAGAGCTTAAGATCCGAGTTGGCTGTGACATTTATCTGGATAGTGTGCGATTTGGATGGGTGTGTACTTGTCAATGTCACGCCTATTCACAGTTGAAGACAGTCTTTGGCATTGCGTATGGGGTGCTATCTGCATTTAGGGTGTGCCTGCAATTATACTTGTATTATGTCATATACAAGGGATGGAATTTATCGATTTTCGTGGAACTAAATGTCGCATCTTGGTATATAGTAGGTATTTTAATCTGTCTACAACATTTACTTTATCAACTTATTCAGGAATTCATGCTCGCTTGGCTTGGATCGGTGGATTATTCTGGTGGAGAAATACTATAATCACAAGTATTAGCGAATGATTAGATTCTTTTTATTTTTAATAGTTTTTATCCTTTCAGGGTCGACTCGCCGTGGACATCGGTTGGCCAGAAAAGAACCATGCAGAAACAACTCCTTTATTCATGAACGAATGTATTTGTTAATAAATGATTACAATTTGTTGTTGGTGGGTTTTTTTTGGGATTGATGCTAGTTGGGGAAATACCGGGGGTAGACTGTCTTATACTATTCAAGAAGCTACCGTTTTACGATTACTAGTAAGGGTTTTGGTGTCTGTGCTTTTCAATTTATTCTATATTTACTTTATTAAATTCTTATTGCTTAGCCGAGTCGTTAGTCGGGAAATATAGAGTTGCGTTTATCGCTGTGAGGTTTAGTCGTGTTGGGAAGACATGGTCTCTATTTATCCAATTGTTATCATCCCGCCAATTTTGACTAAAGATGGTTTTCCGCGCTTAGTCTATTAATGAAGTTTAGACTGTCGGGGATTTTTCTCTATGGATGTGGGAATTTTATCTTATCATCTGAAAAATCTCGCCGATTCCGGGGTTTGATCTAAGCGTTTTCGGTGTTGTAAATATTTGTTCTTTCCTATCAAATATTTTGGTCAATTTTAATTGTTGTAACTGAGGTTTGTTAGTTATATTTCCTCTCGAGTCCTTTTCTCGATTTAAATGCTACATCAAAAGTTCACGTCTGGTTACTTTTTAGACTTCAATTAACGTATTAGGAGCTTCTAATATTTACGTTTATTACTTCCTATTTCTAATATCGTATTAGAAATTCGAACATTTGTATTAAAATTCCCTTACTTCATATAAACTTTAAAAACTTTCTAACCCCCGAATCGAAAATCTATAACAGCTGATTTTAGTGCGACGTACCCTCTCAAAATCTACAGTTAAATTTCATTTGAATTTAATTAAAATATATCTATTAGATTCATAATTACTTTATTGTCTTTAGTACAAAATAACATCTCAAAATTTATCACTATATTTCATTTAATTTTAGTTAAAATACACTTTTCATTTCATAACAACGATTTCATTGGTTGATCTTAGGCGCATTATGTTTATATTATAGTTAATGAGTGCCTACTGGACTACTCGTGTGATGATTTTAAGTCGTATGTGAACAAAGTTTAGGTCTAGTTTATGGAAATTGGGAGACGAGGAAACAGCCAAAAGACTATTTCCTTTTCCCTCTCTTCCCCTATACGGAATGATATTGACGTTCCAGCTCCCGCGTTCCTCACGCCGGAGCCTTCACGGGCACGAATCATTGGCGGTATTCCACGCACTTACACGATTACGAATTGTATGTCGGATTTTAATATCTTGTAGTGTGTTTTCGGCTGTGGGCCAGAAAAATTTCGACAATATAAAACAAAGTTTTTATGCTATTTAAATATTTTATTAAAATAAAAATATAATTTACCCGATACATTTATCATAAAATAAAGATCATAAATACACCGCTCTCCCCACGCCGACACCTAAGCAGAGCTCGATTAAGGTTGCGAGGATGCGACGTGGAGAGAGTTTCGAATAAAACTCTCACTTACATCGTAATTTAACAAAGGTTCAAAATAACGTTCAAGTTTTGAAAAACTGATTAACGAGCAACAACGATTAAAATTGTGTAAAAATGAATCGGTATATATACCTATTGTACGACCCTAATCTTGCGTGTTCTTTTTGATTTAGTAAAACAAAATTTGACCTTTGAATTTTCTGGTATATTCTAATCTTTAATTTTATTATTTTGAGATTTTATTTGACAATTTCTCTTTTTGAATTTTAAATTGAATTATTTCTAATTCAATTATTTGATTTTTATTTCATTTTCATGAAATTTTATATTTTTGATAAATTGTCAAATTTCGGTCAAAATCATTGGGTTTTCGTGTTATGTTTATATCTATTTCGTGCGGATCTTGTTGCACTCTGTTATTATTTTAATTTATTTTTGTGGTTATAATTTTATGTTTGCTTGTTATCTTTCTCGCATTTTGATAGGGTTAGTTGGTGTTTTAATAGGTTTGAATTTAAATCTGCATGTTATATTTGCATGTGTGTTACCGATTCATTTAAACATTTACAAGGCCGTTGGTGTTCTGGCCCAACATATATAAGGCGGTGCTGGTTGAGCAAAAGTCAGTCATTTTTACCTTTTTAACTCTCTCAAAACTTATTCTGTTAATATAAGCAAAGTAATTTTTATTTGTATTTGATTATGTTTATTTTTGAATATAAAATAGTTATTGATGATTTTTTAAAAAAATTTTTTTTTTAATCATAAAGCCTTCAAGATATGTTTTTATGATCGATGAATTTCGACTTAACTCGGTTATTGTTGAACCTCCATCATAAAAGAATTTAATCTTAGAGCATGTTAATCAAATTGTGTCCTACAAAAGTATAGCACACATGCACACAAGAAAGAAAAATCAAATTGTTTTCTTTTCGGTACCCCGGATCGAACCGGTTGTTAGTGGGGGAAGCCGCGGCGAAGGCAGTAGCCAGGTCCGTCCAATATTCTCCCCTTCCTAAATCCTATCGCCCAACCCTCGAAAGAGCAGAGTTGAGGTCCTGGGAAAGGGTAAATATAAAGTTTAATAGTAAATAAAAGAAAAATATGTAGACCATTATCTAGAAGAATTAGATAGATTATTTTTTTTTAATTGGCAAATTATATTCCGTTACGAGAAGTTATTATATAATTCATATACACTATGCTTCGAGACTAACCACAATAGAAAGTTTAATCGGCTGCATATCAGATTTTTTCGTAACATCATCATTCGTAACTAATTTACGTTCTAAACATAAAAGTCAACATTGAATTCGAACATAACTTCAAAAATTTCACGTTATCCCATTATTTAGATTTCACTATTTCGTTCGAGAAAAATTTTCGGTCAGTTCATAAACCAAATCCACGGCCCTATAACCCACAAAACAACTGTCGAAGTGCATTTAAAAATTTTATTATTGCTAAAAATTCTCATTATTATTTTTGTTATTATTATTATTATTATGATAAATGCTGTAAGCTTCGTATTTTTATTATTATGGTTATTATTGCTAAAATTATCATTATTTTCACACTAGTATTACTATTGTTATCATCTATCATTATTATTATTGTTACTAAATGATTATTAATATTATTATTATTATAGATATTATCAGTATACTATTATTGTTGCCGTAATATCTATATAGGACCATTAATATTGATTGCTTAGCATTACCTTTATCATGCTTCCGATGTTATTAATATCAATGTTATTATTATTATTTTATTGTTATTATTATTATTAAAATTATTATTATCATTGGTATTATTAATACATCACTGACTATATAGTACTATTATTCCTAATACCCCGCTAATACTTCTACTATGGTTTGACATCATTATTATTATCATTTTGATATCCGTATCGCCAACATCATTATTAATAAAAAATTCTTTTTTGATTATTATTATGATTATTATCACTAATATATTATTATTACTATTATTATTATTATATTAATATCATCATTATTATTATTATTACCTATGTTATTAATATTATTATACCTGTCATCGACTATATAGTAACATTACCACTAACCTAGCCCTATTATGATTAGTGTTAACATTATTATTACTATCATTATTATCATGATTATTATAACTATTATTATCACTACTATTATTAATATTAAGATAAAATTGTTATTATTAATTTATCATTACTACTGGAAACCTGTTAGTGTTATCCTTATTATTAATTACTAATAATACTATTACTGCTATCGTTAGTAAGGTTTTCGGTGTTATTTAATTTAAAGTTATTATAAGATAACTACCCTCAGTAGAATTGATTTGGTGAAAGTAGTTAATAACAAGAAAAAAAGTAATATAATACTTATAAAATTTACAACAACAAATATTGCAATGATAACGATAAATTCCAAGTGGTGAGAGCACAAGGGCGGCGAGGCTCTACAATTTAAAGTTAAAAATCTATGAAAAAGAAATAAACATACTTTGTAGAATATACTAGCGAAAGGGGGACAGCCACGGTTGTCCTGGGGTCCTTGGGATGCCTAGAGACATAAAATATAAATTAAAAGTGGTTAAAATAAATTTACCGATTGTTTGACTCGTTGATATGACAACAAGCGACAAGCAAAAGATGAAACGCATAAGTAAAAGAAAATAAAAATAAAATAAGATATTTTGTATTGTCCTAAAAATATTTTTTTTTAATTTCTATTTTACAATAAAAATTTATAAATCATCTTATGGTAATTTAAATTAGAAATTTTTATATTTGGATTTAGCAAATTTAAATTTTGTGAATTAAATTATCTTTTTAAATAGAAAGTTGGAAAACGTTTTTTTGTGGAAAATATAAATTTTGTATTATTATTATTATTATATTAATAATGTAGTTACCATGCGTCTACCCCTGGTTATCACAGGCATTGTCAATGTTATTGTTGTTAGTATTTGTTATAATCAGGTAGTCATGAGTACGGTGGTAGATGCCTTTAGGACGTATAAGGAAATAAAGGGAACATACCCATCCCTTCCCCCATCTAGATAGCATAATACGTACCCTAGAGATATTGTTTAAAATATAAAATTATATTAACACTCATTATTGTTGGGCCAGAACGTAAACGGCCTTGGAGAATGTTTTAATGGATCAGAAACACACACGTAAATATAACATGCAATTTAAATAAACCTATTAAACACCAATTAAACCCTATAAAATATGAGAAAAAAGGAGAATTAAAAAATAAAATAATAAACATAAAAATAAATTAAAATAATAACAAAACGCACCAAGATTCGCACGATAATAACACAAACATAACAAGAAAACACAACAAATTTGACAAAATTGAAAAAATTAATAAAAGTTCATGAAAGTGAAACTTAAATCAAAAAATTTGAATTAGTAATAATTCAATAAAAATTCTAAATAAAAAATTATAAAAATAAATCAAAAAATAATAAAATTAAAGAATAGAATTTACTAGAAAATAACAAGGTCGAATTTTGTTTTACTGCATCAAATTTAACATGCGAGAAAAATAGGTATAAATACTGATCCATTTTCACATTAAAGTTAACCATTTTTGAAATCGTTTGTAAACCATTTTTCAAACTATTTTGAATTCATTTGTAAAAACCATTTTCAAAACCGTTTTTCGAAAGACAAACCGTATTTTCATTTTGAAATTATTTTGAAGTCTTTTCAATCTTACTTTTAGGTGAGAAATATTTATGTTGGAACCCTCTTTCCACGTCACATCCTTGCAACTCAGTAGAGCTCTGCTTGGACGTCGGCGTGGGGAGAGAGGTATTTTTGTTTTATTTTATGATATACAAATTTATGCGATTTTTATGGATTGGCAATGAAGGGTAACTATGTTCATTTTTGTTAATAATTAATAAATATTATTGATATTCATAAATTGTTTTATATATGTTTTTCATAAATTAAACTGTCGAAATTTTTCCGGCCCACAGCCAACACATAACGCAAGAAAGCAAAATCTACATAGTACAGATGCATGTAAGTGCGAGGAAGATCGCCAATGATATGTACCCGTGAAGACTCAGTGTTGAGAAACGCAGGGGTTGTAACGTCAATATTATCCCTATAGCTGAAGCGAGAAATAAGGAAGAAGTCTCCGACTCCTTCCTCGTTTCTCATTTCTGTAAAATCGACCTAAAATTATATTACACACGGCTCAAAATCACCACATCGAGTAGTCCAGTGGGCACTCAGTAAATATAATATAAACACAAAATGCGCCTAAGGTCTATTAAAGGGAAAAGGTACGGGGATAGATTAAATTGAAAATCGTTGATATAACTGATTCCGTGTTAATGTTTTGAAATCATTAGACTTATTGCTAAAAGTAAATTAAATTCATATAAATTAGATAAAACTTATTACTAAACATAAATTAAATTCATATTTTGAATTAAATGAGATGAAACTTATTGCTAGAAGTAAATTAAACTAATATTTTGGAATAAATTAGCTAAAATTTATTGTTAACAGTAAATTAAATGGTGTAATTGTATTAGATAAGCGTATCTCTAAAGGCAAATTAAACTAATAAATTATTTAAATTATTAAATCTTATTTCTAAAAGTAAATTAAATTAATAAAACTTATTTCTAAAAGTAAATTAAATCAATAAACTTATTTCTAAAAGTAGATTAACTTAATGTTTTGAGACAAATTACATAAAACGCATTGCTAAGAGTAAATTAAATGCATAAATAAAACTTATTACTAAAGGTAAATTAAAATCGTATCTGAAACAAATTAATTGAAATTGCTGGTAAATTAGTAGAAAACCATTACATTCATTGAGTAAAGTAGTTATGGATTAAAACAAACTAATCCTCTGATTTAACATAAGGTAATTCATTTTTTAAAAGTAAGGCAGCTATGGATAAAAAAACTAAGCAATTCGTTGATTCAATTAATGTAATTTAATTTAATAACGGCAAAATAATTATTGAATAAAACTAACAAAAATCCATTGATTTGAAATAAAATTCAATTTAAACATAATTTATTGATGGAAGCTAAATTCACGAAGAGTATAAGGATAGAATAAAATAGGTCGTAAATCGTCTCGTCATTCCAAGGAAAACCAAATAAATAAATCGCTTAAATAGAATTAATGTAACCAAATCGATCAACACGAAATTCATAAGAATCGTTGACATAAGAGAAAGATAGTAGTATAATATTATCAAAAATTCACTAAGAACCTGATCATGATAATATCTTCCACCCGAAAAATTCATAAAAACCTGCATCATTCAAATACTTATATAATTCCAAATACAATCCACATTATATTCGTAGGCGAAAAATGACATAACAATATAATAAAGGCCCAATGCGAATTCGAAATGAACGTTAATAGGCGTAGGGTGAGAATTCAACAGGTAAGTCTTCTTCGACACGATTCAATAATCTCGGAATACCATAAGGAGATTAAAGACACTGGTTCACTAAAATTAAGCAATAAAATGTTTAAATAAGAATAACAGACGTACCTGACACATCCCAAAATTGCCTCATCGCCGCGCACGACCATAGTAGATGCCACGATGTAATATCAGAAAGTAGTTAACTAAGAGCCAAAGCTATCCGAAATAGTAAACAAGTCGACCGGAAATTGTAGGTCCAAATTTTAGTAAACTAATACGATCCGAGACATAGAAATTTCCGTCGACATTAGACGTACCGGATAAACAGATCAAATGTCATTTACTAACGCATTCGCATTAGATAACGGATGTAGACGCCCACGCTAGTGACATAATCTAGGGCGAAGGTCAGCTAAACATTGCGGCACATTTCGAAACACAACGGATGTAGAAACGGAAGCCCAAGTTAAGGCAAATCTTACCAAAGGCCGAGTTGTTGATGCCGTACAACTTGTAAGTACGAATCGATAAACACCACTACGGTATAGACACGCTAAAGTCCCTGTATCGTCTATCTATATCGCAAGTTGGTAAATCTGTAAATTATCGCGTGCAACGTCCACTCGTGGAATGTAACAAATCTTGAAACAATTTTAACTGATATCATGTATTGAACAAGTATTAAACGCACCCCGATAAATGATAAGCCTTATACCTATTAAAAGTAAAATTGACGGTTACAATATTATCCAACACTAGGCATCCAATAACTTTTAAATGAGGTCCAATAAATAGCACCACCATACGCGCGACGAACTCCGACTTGACGAACATTAATACCTGGTAGATTTGTAAGTACAGACTCACTCGTTAATATAGCAGTAGAATTTTCCCCAACGTCTCACAATTAGGGCAACCACTAAAACAGAAGTGCCGTGATGAAAGCGTGATAGACTAAATAGCTTCAGAGACGCACAACCCATTAAATCCGCGAAAGATGGTACGGATAATTAGCATTCGATAAGTTTAGCTGGTGATAGACCCAATGATAATAACAACATGGTCGCTAGTGAGTTTAGTATATACTCTAAGCGAAATACTTAAATGAACTGTTTTCATCCCCATATGCTGATAACTGATTTTGGTGTGTTTTTAGAATATGCCGATCGAATGGACTAACACCCGAATGCCCGACGAACAATGCCGGAAGGAATCACACCCAAAAACAGAAAATATTCAATAAGATTCAACAGCAGTGGCCGTACCCCACTACTTGGAGGGTACTGGGCCTAAACAGCGACCCATGCGGACTCGCCGGACAACAATACCCGGCAGCGGAGACGTATATGAATGCGCGAGATCTCCTCACCCAATGGGAACGGGTGCAGGAGCAAGTGGACCTACAGGTGGTCAAGGCGAGGATGTATCTCGCCAACGTAGAAGATGACATCCTCGCCGGGCGAATCGCAGAAGCCTACCCACCTCGCCCAGTCCGCGATACCCGACGCCCATGCCCTGTGGTTCCTCCGAGAAAGAGCCGAAAGAAGTCATTTCCGGAAAATTAGAAACTCCAAAGACACTAACGATTAATACGAACTAGTTTGATTTTTTTTGTTGTTATTGAAAAAGAAATGTTCATTATCCTGCCTCTGCGTTTGATCGTTTGCCTAAGAATATTTGTTTCAGTCGATATGTTTACGATAATGATAAAATTAAATTATATAAATTATTAGCGTTAAATTTAACGAACTTATCCATTATAGTTATGGCCACTAGTCAAATTTTGCAAGCGGAATTAGATCGCGCACGGAACACAAATGCGGATCTCCTCCATCAAATACTCCAGCTGACAAGAGAGGTCCAACAGATCAAAGCGACTTGGTCGGATCCGAAAAGAGTCAAAATGTTATACCACCGAATATCTGCAGCACAGAAAGGTTGGGCTGAAGAGCGACAGCTCAATCAGAGCCTGCGCACCCAAATACGAGGATTAGAAGTAGCCCTAGCCGTTTGTCGGGAGGGGGAAGCGGTCACCTACCCGCTCATATTCGCCCCGTCCCAGATGGTGCAGAAGAATCCTCAACCAGTAGATCAGTCCTCAACTCAACCAATAAATCGTCGGCCGGGACGCAAAGAACGTGCTCGACGCCGAGCTGCTCAACAATCAAAACCATCTCATTAACCTTTGATAATTCATATTTCTGTTTATCTCAATAAAATAGTCGTACTTATAGTTAAAGTATTTCCTAAGGGCACTTACACGCAGATGTTATTAGGAGTACTCGCGTCGCAACTTTAAGTCATCTCTCCACATTCGATCATGAATTTACTTCCACAGGGACAGATTTAAAAGCGAGCATAGGTCTTCTATCGACAGCTCGTGAACCCGAGGGTTGTCCGAGCAATTACAGTACTAGCGATAATACTCAATTTTTGCGGGCAATCCACCACTGGAACACATTACCAACGTTGCCTAGCAACGGGTGCCAAGTGGCGATTAGTATCATTTTGTATGGCGTTACTGGGGCAACCACCGGTCAGTTTAAACAAATAAGGAAACCCCGTAACCCACCATTATGTATAAACTAGATTTAATAAAGATGAAACTAAAAAGAAATTTTGTTCAGTGAACTCTCATAGAAAGATGTTAGAAAAGATTTGCAAGGACATTTCCGAATATCATCAAACAGCAATAGCTCAAACCCAGAGGGCGGAGGCCATTGTGCGGAAGTGCCACTACATGGAGCAAACGTGGCTTCGCCCCGAGACAGCAAACAAGGTAAGAGTAGAAATGGATACATTGAAGGCCCAGTTAAGTCAGAAGGATGAAGCCCTGCGGCTGGCCGAGCAGAAGGCCCAAGAGCTTGAGATACAAGTGGCCGAGTGGAAACTTAGAGATGACATCCGTTCAGGCCTCATGCAGAGTGGAGCCCTACTATCGGCAGAACAACAGGCCATAGTACTGCGGAATGTTACTGGAAAAGATGACGTCGTAAGAACTATGACACCAGGTCCCTCCCGTCCATCAGGGGACTTACCTAAAGAGAACCGAAGGAAAAACCGACCAAGTAAAAAGGAGAGGGAGCGTCAGTTTAAGTTGAAACGAGCTCGCCTGTTGGGTCATATTTTGGACGCCAATGGATTCTAACTCATTCGTTTGGAAATGTTGAGCACCTCTAACTCTGTGATCCTATATTTAATTTGACTATAATTTATCAACGTTAATTGTTTATTAATCTTAAATATAATCTGTTAATGTTAACTTTAATGTTGAAGTTGCTATTGATGTTTGGATAGGGGTTGAAGTTGTTGAATATGGGGGAACTGAGTGATCAAATGATTAGGTAAATTATAAATTAAATAGATAGATAGGTGAAAAGGGGACGATCAAGTAGAGCATGAAGTCATCTATGACAGCTCATGAACCCGAGGGGGGTTATGGCATTAGCAGTTCTTGAGAATCAGCTCACCTTTTGCTAACCTTCCACTCACTAGTTCACAGTACCAACGTTAATTTTTGACGGGTGACTAGCGGTTCAATTCTTATGTAGGCGCTAGGTTGGGAATAGTAACCCTTAGGCAGTTCAAACTATTTTAAGGACCCATCAGTGCCCAGCACTAGTTAGAACTAATTTAAATAAAAAGCTAATGAATAAATTGTCAAATTAAATCCAGAAAATAATGAAAATCGGAATTAGATTAGACAAATAATATCAAGGTCAAATTTTGTTTTATCGAATCAAATTTAACACGCAAGGTTAGAGTCACAGACTAGGAATAAATACCAATTCATTTTCGCATAAATTTATTCACTTGTGAGGGATCACTTTTTCTCTTAAAAAGCTCTTGCGTTTTTTAACAGAAAAAACAGCATTGTATCACAAGCTTCTGGAAACAAGACTTGAGGACTAATATATTTGTGAAACTACTCAAACTATTTGAAGTGAGCATAACGAAGTTTATGAGTATGCCATATGAATGATGCAACTATGTAAAGAATATTATGGGCAATTATACGATATAAAAAATGAATAATAACATCTCGACAACAAGTAACCTAATATATTAGTAGTAATGGATTAAAAGTAAAATCTCAAATAACCCATAGAGTTGTATTTGTAAAAGTTAAAATCGAACGCATGACTCAATTGGAGTGGAAAATATCCCTTAAATTAAACTAGAGAGAAAACCCACAAATTGATTGATCATTCATTCACCCTACAAACTACCGGGAACCATGCTCATGCAATAAATATAAATGTATGCAACCAACCTACCAAAAATCAAAAGCCAAGTTCGAGTAATGTATTTATTAATAAAAACCCACCCCATATATACACTAACCGAGGTACCCCCAAGCCGCCATAACGACAGCAATAGAACCAAATAGCATCACGAACTCTTACCAGCGTTAGGGTAGCAGTATACTAACTTCCTGAACTAGGGACATTTGACGCAAAGAATAAGAATGAGAACGAAATTTTGAATCACCATAACTTATCCAACATGGGAAGATCATAATAGGAGGAGGAACGAGAGAGCTCCATTAAAAAGGAAATAGTACAGGAATCACGAGTAAACATACCAATAGAAACTAAATAAAAAAAGAAGTGTGCTTACATATCAACTATCTCATTTTAATTAAAATAATTACAACATATAAAAGCAGGCCTTACCATATCATATAAATAAAAGACCGCGAATGATTCCACATCGGACCTTTGACGATGAATATCGCAGAACCTTTTGAACTCTGTTGACTAACAAAATGACCATAAACATAAAAATTGAATTATCAACGATAGAACGAATTTTCCCTGGAATAAGAAGCATTAAAAAATAACAAACTCGTAGAATAATAAACCAGGAGAGCGAAGCAACCAAACAACAACAAATGCGTACCACTGAGGAGAGGCAGAGAGATTTCACTACTGAGGCTATACTAACGCGGTAGTTCACAAAAATATCTCTGCGAGAGAATCCTGCCTTAGAGAATTGATTGAGAAAAATTACAAATTCTGCCAATAAGAGAAGGCCACCGATTCTTCATGTTCTCACCCACTCACGTGAAATATGAGTCAACTAATTAGTATAAATACACGGCGTCTGATGAAGAACGCCATTACTTCGCTAAGAATATGATGAATAAAAATATTGAAAAAAAGCGGGACATCAATATCCACGAAGCGAACTGAAATGGAAGGCCAGGACAGGTTCCAACAACAATACATCAAGCTACTAGCAGATGGAAGGGGTTCGTACCTAACAGTATAGTGTATAGATAAAGAAAGGTTAATTTTGATCCGCGAATATTCAGAATAAAAGAAATAGGCTTACATTATGGTAGATAAACTACCTTAGTTGCAATTATGTGTCTTCGTAAATTCTGCAAATGGTTTTAGGTTAAAATTTAATCTGATGTAAAGTTAATACCCTAAGGAAGTGGTTGAAGATGAATTATTTTAAAGTAAATAACGCACGAAGACTGCGTTTAAATAAGCATTGACGCATAGGTTGACACGTATAATTGGCATACCCTGTCACGGACGAGACAGCCACATGTGGATAGTTTAAAGACTGGGACAAGTAAAAACTTTTTTTCACTGATCTGACTAAGATAAAATAAGGAACGGATTGCTGCTGCCTACCTATTTCGAGATACGTTAGAGTTGAATGACCAGAGAGAGTTGAAAGAATTTTAATAGCCTAATGTTGAGGTGTTGGATAAATAATTAATAACTAATGATAATAGGTAGCTTCAGTAGTCAATGGAGAGATGTCGAGCGGAGGACATTGACGGTTCCAAGCAAATTCGATGGACGATATCGCCAGGCCCTGTGGGATCGAGGATACTCCACATCCACATATGGTACCCCCAAATGGCCAAATCGGAACCCAGGCAGACGTGACGAGGATATCGAACTACCCAGCCTGGTGATCAAGAGAGAGCCCGGGAGAAACCCAGCTCGGGAGATCCACCAAGAAGCCGAGGATGAGCTCTACGAATTTGAACAACTAGAACGACAATACCGATGCCTGGCCAATCAGCAACGCAGGCGATTGGTAAAGATCAATATTGTTGGGCCAAAACAAGGTTTTGTTTAAATGAATCGGAAATAGCACGCAAACATAACACGCAGATTTAAAATCAAACCCTTAAAACTTCAAATAACCACCTCAAAATATGAGAAAGAAATAATTAAAATATAAAATCGAAAACATAAAAATACATTAAAATAATAACAAGATGCACCAAGATCAGCACAAAATAAACATAAAAATAACAAGAAAACACAGAAATTTAACCAAAAATTGACAATTTATTTAAAAAAACAAGAGATAATGTAAAGTAGAAGTTAAATTAAATAATTTTAATTGAAAATAATTCAATTAAAATGAAAGAAATGAGTTGTCAAATTAAATCATGAAAATAATATAATTAGAATTAGATTACACAAATAGTTTCAATGTAAAATTTTGTTTTATTGCAGTCAATTAATTAAGCAATGTGAGGGTCACACAACAGGTATATATACCAATTCATTTTCACAGAATTTAACCAGTTTTTGAACAAAGACTCATTTTTAACACTATTTTTTACTCGTTTTAAAAACACAACTTGTTTAATTGAACGCTACTATTATTCAAGCCAATTTTACTTTCAAGTGGACGATTAGAAAACTTTTCCATACAGCGTATAAGCACCTTCAATGTAAGCACTACTTGACGCTTGTATGGGAAACGTTGTTTGTATGATGATGAAATGCCAATATGTTATGCCAACTATATTATATCAATTATGAGAAAATACATGCTTCAAATAGAAAATATGCCTTGTGACAGCTGACACAACACCGCAAGAAAGAGAAAATCTACATACCAATTCGAGCTGTGAAAGTGCGGTTCATCCACCAATAACTCGTGCCCGTGAAGGTTCCGGCGTACGTAACGCAGGAATCTAAACATCAATATTATCCGTTATAGGGGAAATTGGGAAGATAAGGGGGTAGTCTTTTGGCTGCTCCTTCGTCATCCATTTCCTATAAAATCGACCTAAAAATTACTAACTCATATCAGCTTAAAATCATTAACACCGAGTAGTTTAGTGGGCTCTCATAAAATCATAATATTAATATATCTACCTTAAGATCAAATAAGGAAAGGAGTGTGGGAAAGAATCAGAAATTCTTGTTATGTCAAAATAAATAAAATAAACTATCTTAACGGTAAAAATAAAATATTTTAATCATGACGGATAAGTTATGACCAATTTAACGTAAAGAGAGCGTAAATTATCTTGAATTTATTGGGAAAATAAAGCCTTTAATCAATTTAAAATCTTATTAATGCTAATATTTCTATCAGAGTAAAATAACGAAGCAAAACCAGTATCTAACGTTATAATCCAAAATCTTGACGATGATATTCATGACAAATGTAAATTAAATGAAACTAACCCAAGACTAGATTTCGAATCTGAGTATCGTAACAATAACATAGAAGTTAGGTTAGACGAAAATAACTCAACATCTCGATTGCTAATCTGTAAACTTCAACGATAACTCCCATATTGAAGTTGAAAATACAAAATAACTGAAAAAATTTTAAATCACTTACTAGTGTATTTTGACGATAATTTTCCTGTTAACGTTAATTCAAAATAAATAACCCGAGAACAAGAAATTCAAAACTGCGACGTTAAATTAAGGGTAATAATAATAATAAATTATGACGATTATAAATCATGAAAGCAATAACGATTTAGATTGTTAAAGTTAATAGTAACCCTGATACCAATAATAATTCACAAATAATGAAATAAGAAATCAATTAGACTAATATTATAATTATCTTATTAGCTGAGGAAAATCAATTCCCGAAACATAAATGGTAAAAGATAGGGCTAACTTCAGTCCACTGATCTCGATAATAAATTACAGAGCGAACAAACCGTACATCACAGAACGGCATCGGATACACATAGTCTACGCTCACTTAGGAAGCTAAATTAGAGGACCGTATATGAAGGGAAACATTGAAATTAAGCATTAATGTCCTCCGGACCTTGAACATTATGATCATTGAACCAGTGAGTATCATATCAATGATCTCCCATTTAATTTGTCAAAATCGGATCTAGAGAATTATGACCATTGAACAAAATCTGAGAATCTAAATAGAGATTCGTGATGCCAAGGATCAGATGACAGGTTGAACTATTATCCTAGCTTGGGAATTGATTTGATGTATATGTGAGAAAATTACCCACCGAGATTAACCGGTTAAATCACAGCGTATGAAAAATCTCGTTTGAATAAATATAATCGTCGTAATATGAATCAATACAATTTCCATTAATAGCGCATACGAACTTGGATTAACACGTAAAATAAATATACACCAAGCGAAGTTTAGATAAATCACCTATAATATAAAAGAAAATCAATAAATTTATAGCATATATAAACACACCAACTCACCTTGAGGTTGCTTGTAAAATCGTCAATGAGACAAACCCTAAACTATAGAGAGACAAAAAGTGAGAGAGAAATAAAATAATGCACATTAACACAACCCATAATAAAACATGCATGCAAACTTTTAACATGTAGCCATCCAAAGTTGAAAAAACCCTTATTATAAATAATTTTATAGACATTTTTGAGATAATTTTAGAAAGAAAAATGGCGGAAAAAGTTTTTAATTTAAATTTTGAGGTTTTTGCTAGGAAATTTTGAGTAAATGAGGATGTATCTTCATAAGATTCACCCTTAAAACTAAAATTAATCTAATATTTCAAATATTTCTGTCGAAAAAAGCAAAACCTGAAATCCGAAAAAAAGCATAAATTTTTAAATTATATTGGTAAGTTTTAAAAAATAATCATAAACCAAATTATTTTGTGTACATAATCGATGATTTTTTACAAAATATGTATAAAAAATATGATTATTTAATGCAAATAACAATTTTTATAAGTTCAAAAATAATTTAACTCACATTTTTTGAATAATATCCGAAAAGAAATACATATTTTTGGAGATTAGTTATTGTTACTTACTTAATTTCCTAAATATTATTTATAATAATATATATGAAATAGTTGATCAAAGTTATATTTAAGAGCTTGAATTATGATCATATTTCCTTATGAAATCATAATTCAACTCTTAAAATTTAACTTTAAGTTATATAACTATAAAAAAAATAACTTACTTAGCAGCCATTTAAAAAATGGCTGAAATGCATTCACAAAATAAATTCCGCCAAGTTGATTTATGTATCAACTTGAATTATAGCGGAATTTATCTCAGTGGGGCTTGGTGTATTGAGTAGAACATGCACGCTCATTGCACACAGAAGTCATATGACAGCTAAATGTAGGAGTTGATATACCACGAGGAAAAGGCAAAAATGAAATCAAAACAAATCAATCAGACACAATAGAAGAATAACAATTTGTCACGTCACCGTACACAAAATTTAGTGTAATCAATACACGCCAACAGACGATAGTATATAAATAACCAATCAACTGTTCATTGGTAATCATTTACTCATTCCAATAAACCTGCTCAACTCATGTACGCGCAAACAGAGAAATCTTCGACAACTCCATTGAGAAGGTAAAATTGTTATCGTTTGCAAGAAGGAGAACCGCAGACGGAAAGATCAGAGGATAATAGAAGATCCACGCAAGAGGGTAGGACCATAATGTTAATAAACTATTTTTAATTTTATTATTTAAATTAAACGATACCCATGATGCAATTGATCCCAGAGCTTACCAGGACGTACACAGAGAAGAATCTAAGATGAACAGCCAAGAGCTGAAACGAATTTATGACCTAGAAGTGAACAATAATAACCCGGCCATGGAACAAATAGTGTTAGACTTCACGTGATGATAATCTTTCACCTTCTGTTTAACAAATTGATTAAATAAAAACTGAACACGATATACTTTTGTTGTTTTAAAGGAAAAAATTAGTTTGATATTTTTACAAAGGTCTACTTCATCTCGGGTAAGGACGTGAGTTACTACAAATATTTATGTTGAGAGTTTCATGGAAACAAACATAACGGTGGTATGATGCAATAACCAAGTAGAATTTTCTTAGTAAAAATAAAAACTAACCATCATATAATCCAACATTAGTAACCCTGGCATTCTAAAACCGTCGATACGTAAAGTGTAACTATGTAAAATTAGAACTTTCTTTCAAATATAATCCAAGTAATTTTTCTACTAGAATAATCATTACGAAAATCGAGAAATATAATAAGAAGTACCGAGAATCGTTTCGAGTTAATCACTAAAAATTGTATCGAGATCCAACATATTAAGCTTTGTTTTGCAGGTGGATCATGGATCGACGCGTCCCGGATCACCGTGCATTTTCCAGCACGATCCGCAGCCAGATGTAGACAGGCGATGTGGGACGCCGGATTTATGGTATCTCCGGTAAAAGAATTCAGAGAAGGAGGTTCGGACGAATACAAAGAAATAAATCTCCTTTACATCGCCATCAAGCGGGAGCCAGGCCGAAACCCAGCCCGTGAGAGCAGACAGCGTGCGGAGTACGTTCTAGCTCAGCTCGAGCAAAAGCAGAAGCAGACGAACTGGCATGTCGAAATGGCGAGGCGACACTTGGCAAGGATAACCGAGGATATCGCTGCGGGAAGGATCCCCAGCTCAGATGGGTATGCCCCACCATACGGTGTATCATACGAGATTGACGATCCGAGGCTAGCAGAATCTACTCGACCAATGAATGTAGTCACTCCCAGAAAACTACTATCGAGAGAGACTCGATATGCAGACAGAAGTCCAGCAGGAAGGCAAGAGCACTCGTATGCTCGAAGGCAACCTGGATTCGATGTGGATTCGTATTGCCGGAATTCAAGTTACCAATAGAAATGTTATTATTAATAAATCTTTGAATTAAAACCTTAATTTTTAACTGCTGATTGTACTCGTAATATTTAAACGAAAACGACGTAATAAGGACAATGAACTTAAATAATCATTAGGATGCATCACAGACCAATACCCAATAGATTTCCATTTAATAGGTGCGTTTTTGGGTGTTGATATTTTGAAACTATATGGTTGTTACCCAGACAACCCCATACAAATGCCTTTCGCTTGCCACTCAGCACCCGTTGCAAGGCAACATTGGAACTGTGTTCGAGTGCGTAGATCATCCGCAAAAAGTGAGCGTTATTACTAATGCTATAATTGATCGGACGATCCCTGGGTTCAACGAGCTGCCGATAGAAGGCCCGTGCTCGGTTTAAATTTATTAGGTTCCTTACTAAGGTATTTTTCATTGTGGTGATTACTACAGATTTCCACTTCGGATATGTCGATTGAGTTGGGTCGGATAACACTATGAACTATTATTTATATCATTTATTAAATAACACAATATGTTCACAAATTTAGATCACGTTCTGCCACTTTGAGCCGCCCGACGTTTTGCGCGCTCAGCTCTTCCTGGCTGGTGCTTATTGGGTCTGTCCTTGGGTGTTGCCGGAGGTATCGTGTCTCGGTAAGCCAACTGTGCCAGGGCGACAACCAACGGATAAGTTACCGCTGCCCATTCTTGACATGCCGACAGTGCTGTTTTCAGACCTTTGATTTGAGTTTTTAGATTCTGCGTCAGTTGTCGTTCACTAGCCCACCCCTTTTGCGCTGCCTCCATTTTTTGATACACAGTCTTCACCTTTTTCGGTTCGATCCAGGTTCCCTTGACCTACTGGATCTCCCGGGTGAGTTGTAGGAGCTGTTGTTGTAGTTCCCGGTTGATGGCCTGAGCCTTGTCTAACTCCCGTTGTAGGAAGGGTGGTTGACGAAAATTCATTTCTGGAACAAAATAAGATTTCATAAAATCGGTTCTACAACTATAAGGAATTAATCATTTCTTAACTTATTAATAAGACATCAGAAACTACTCATTTCTTATCCTCCGGTAAGCTGATCAAATAAAGCAATATTAAAACATAAAATTTATAGTAAGGTGCCTGAAACATGAAGACAAACAGCTTTATTTTAACATTCCATTAAAATTCATGCGCGTTAATAATGTTAATAATATTCTTATCTCCTCTTCATGATGTATCGTTCCCTCGCATATGAATGTTCATGGCGAATTTCAGTAGCTCTATCTTCCTCCCTCATCTCCCTCGGCAGGATGTATTGTGGGACTACCACGTTCATATCGGTCATTCGCTTCTGGAGCTTGGGGTCATCCAGCTCGTAGGAAACATTGTATTGCGGGGCATACCCGTCGGTACTGGGTATCCTGCCGGCCGCAATATCTTCGTTGATCCTTCGCAGATGTCGCCTAGCCTGCTCTACTTGCCGATTCGTCTCGGCTTGATGTCTTTCGAGGCGCGTCAGTAGGTACTCAGCCTGTCCTCGCATCTCTCTCGCCGGGTTTCTTCCTGGCTCTCTTTTAATTGCTACGATGGGAGATCAACTTCGTCGTAGTCCCCTTGCGTGCCAGATTGGGTTTCGCGTACCGGAGAGATAGAAAATCCCGTGTCCCACATCGCCTGCCTGCATCGGGCAGCCGAGTGAGCCGGGAACCGGGCTATGACTCGGGATGCGTCGATCCACGAGTCTTCTAGAAATAAGAAAATCATCATTTACACCTTAATATCCGTCAGGTTATTCGTTTGGCTAAGTGGATTTCAGGTCTAGGTAGGTTAATGTGCCTTATGCGGTCGTTCCATGTCGGGGATCAAATTCATGGGTCTACTCCCGTAGGGTTTTCCGAATTTTTACAACTCGTTGGAAGTTGTCCAGAGTCCGTTAAATACTCACGCCATCTGTGATACTGCGGAATTTATTCCAATTTTATGAATAACTAAATTAAGATAGTTTAAGATAGAGCATCAGTTGGACGATTCGGCTCTACGGGTAACTTAATGATCACTGAGCGCCAAAAATGCTAACACGTTTAAATGAATATAACCACAATCGTCTGTCTGTCTAAACTCAGTTTACCCATAAATACTAATCAATTGTCAAACATTTACGTCTAAAACGATACTGTACATTTTATTCAAAATGATTTGGTCGTTAATATTCGATTTACTTATAGCTACTAATGACTAATAAATGTTGAAATGACACTCATGCGTTTATGTAGATACCTTTAATTAAAATCATTTATTTCGTCAAGTTTAATTTACCTATAATTACTACTAAATTAATGAACCTTTGAACTTAAAGTGATATTCATAAAGTTATACCGATATTTTTAAGCAAGATCGTTTACATGTCGGAGTTCGATTTACCTTTAGTTATAAGTGATATAACAAACATTAGAGTTACAATGATATTTCTAATTTTATGTAGGTATCTTTACTCGAAATTGTGGTTTATCAAAGTCACTTTGCAACTAGCAATATTTATTAAACATTTGGATTTGAAACGCTATCCCTATTCGTACTCTAATTCACTTATCCATCAAAGTCGACATATTTACAATTGCCAATAACCAATGAATAATTGAATTTTGAAATGATGTTCGGATTTTTAGGTCGATAATTTTACGATTTAACAAAGTCAATCTACTTGTAAATTACTAATAATTAATATCTATTTGGGTTTGAAATGATTTTTATAATTTTTATTTAGGTAATTTGACTCAAAGTCCTCCATTTATCAAAGTCAATATACTTGTACATTATTAATAATCCATACATAACTGTTACTCATGCTGATGGTTTAGGAAATGTGCTTTAATTATGATAGTAGGTTACTTTAATTTTTCTTTACTCGTTTCCGTCGGGAATTGCAAAAGCATCAAATCTCGAATTCAGATTAAAATATATTCGGCATCTTTGAAGACCTACAGGGAAGGACTTCTGACCTCTACCAACGAATTGCAAATATTCACGGGTCATTTAAATCACGGTTGGCGGCTTAAGCATTGATCGGCCGGTAAGTCCGCAACTTGTTTCCTTTTATGCTTGTCATATAATTAATTAAAGATGGAGAAATATTCATCAAAAACAGGTTGTCTGAGATAATTAGCAAATTTATTAAGTCTAGAAAATATTGTCTTCGAACTCTGATTCGGTTAGTGTCTGTGTCCAGAATGGTTCGCGGATTGGGTCATGTGGCTAAGGCTCGGAAGATACATCAAAATCAAATAACGAGAGTTCTAAGATTTACTTGCATGGGAAGGCCCGCTGGTACTCTCGATGTTAGAATCCTTACACTCCTGGCGTTTCCTTGAAATCTGCTCGGGCATTCGGGACATGGTAATTAATGCAATGAAATGAACTATCCTCTGTCGAGCTACTTCTTATACGGATTGTGTGCATAATGATGGATGCATAGCCGTGATATGTGCACACCTCCTCGACCGCGCGTAGGTGTGTATCCACAGTTGTTTTGGCTCGCTATACTTACTGGTTGTTGGCATGTCCCTCTCACCAGTATGTGGTTGTGTGACTGCACACCATATTTTCGTATCGATTGTCCGTTTAGAGAATGTCAAAATCGACGTGAATATTATTCTCCATATAATTGGTTCACTTAATTCCCAGATGATTCCAATTCATTCAATAATTTTGGGGAATTATAGCGAAATATTTTTGTATGAATTGTTGACATTAGATTCACTGGTAAGATTTTTTTATTTGAATCCTTTGCTTACTTATAATTTTAGTATTAGCGTTAGTGGTATAATTTGGTCACTTGAGAAGGAACAATTTCGATTTAATTGTCTCAACCACTCGGGTTGGTGTAGAAAAATGGATTGTTGGTAGTAAATTCACTTCTAAGAAATCAATGGATTTACTAAACACATGTATTCATGGACAGGTGGTTTTATGATTGTTATACCATTTTAATCTATGTACTTCAGTAGCTAGTTTGGGTAGTATATTGTCAGCCTCAGAGGGTCCATATTCATGCCAACCTCGTGATCTCAGGTCTACGCAGTTAATATTATTTCCTCAGTATCTCTATCAATCGTGATTGATTACTTTTGTTGATTGTTATTTGTTTCTCAATTAAATGTGTGCGCTGAAATTTGTCGTGGATTTTTTCTTTTTATCATTGTTATTCGCCATATTCCCTCTCTTAATTAGAGACCTCGGTGCTTAAGATCGACGCATGATTCTATCTAGTTTAGAGGCCTACTCCATAGTAAAACACGCTATTAAGTTGTGATGGATTGCCAGACGCATTATTCGAATAGGTCGGTTGTTTCTAACAAATCAGTCTTCTTTTGATTCAATCAGAGACGAATGGGGTGATCGCCCTCACTTAATGGATGAAATGAGGTTTTTAAAGATGAGTGTTAAATGGAAACCTATTTAGGGACTCTTGACTAGTCTACTGGCAATAGAAAGTTGCAGAATCTATAGATGGGTAGTAATTTGGATTTTATCTCAGGGTTTTCTATTTGCGTTCTGGAGAACTTTGATTGTAGATATATCTTTGGGTTTTTCGGGTCTTTGAAATTTTTATAGTTTCTTTAGACAACTATTACTTTAGGGTAACTTCTGCTCAATAACCTATTACCATTTACTTGTAATTGTTATGATTCTCTACCTGTTTACTATGATACTTGGATTTATTTAAGTGTCCGTTACAAAACTTCGATTATTTAGTTTTATTCGGATTCTATAAAATATATTATATTATTATAAATTATATATTGATATATATTTATTATATATATTTATTGGCAGTTCTATCGTAAAGGGGAAAACTTTATATTGTAAGTCGTAACATTTGATTTTATTTATAAATTCCTAGAATCCTTTATGTTTTAGTATAACATTTGATTTTATTATCTTTAGCAAACTCATTACGCTTGAGATTAGCATTTTTGTTCGGTGGTACTTAGGAAACTCTTTCTATTATTTTAATTCGATTAATAGGTTTTAATAACTTTTAGCGAAATTATTATATTTTTATCATAGCAACGATTTTAATATTGAAAATCCCGTCACCTTCCCTTATTTGATCATAGGCGCATTTGTGTTCATACTATAGTTAATGAATGCCCACCAGACGACTCGATGTTTGAATTTTAGCTGTATGTGAGAAATAATTTTTGGTCGAGTTTATGGGAAATGGGTGACGACGAAACAGCCAAAAGACTATTTCCCCTACACGGAATGATATTGACGTTTCAGCTCCTGCGTTCTCACGCCGGAGCCTTCACGGGCACGAATTATTGGCGATTATACACGCACTTACACAATTCGAATTGTATATTTGATTTTAATAACTTGTAATATGTTTCGGCTGTGGACCGGAAAAAATTTCGACAGAAAAATTCTATTTATTTTGAATAAATATATATTTTGCCACATAATACATTGTAGTTCACAAGTCTTCGTGCATAATACATCATCATGCTCTCCCCACGCCGACATCCAAGCAGAGCTCATTCGAGGTTGCAAGGATGCGACGTGGAGAGTGTTCGAACATTCTCTCACTCACATCGAAGTTTCTAGATTTCCACTGGTTAAGACTACTTCAGGCTAGAATCGATTTCAGGTTGGTAAAAACTGATTCAGGTTAAAAACCGATTAAAATTGTGTGGAAATGAATCGGTATATATACCTATTGTATGACCCTAACCTTGCGTGTTATTTTTGCTTTAGTAAAACAAAATTTGACCTTGTGATTTTCTAGTATATTCTATTCTTAATTTTATTATTTTGTAATTTAATTTGACAATTTTTATTTTACATTTTTTAATTCAATTGTTTCCAATTCAATTTATTTTATTTTTATTCCATTTTCATGAAATTTCGCATTTTTTCGTAAATTGTCAAATTTTGGTCAAATTGTTAGGTTTTCGTGTTATTTTTATGTTTATTTCGTGCGGATCTTGTTGCACTCCGTTATCATTTTAATTTATTTTTGTGTTTTATAATTTTATATTTAATTGTTTTCTTTCTCATATTTTAACAGGGTTAGTTGATGTTTTAATAGTGTTGGGCCAGAACACAAACGGCCTTGTAAATGTTTAAATGAATCTTTAACACACATGCAAATATAACATGCAGCTTTAAATTCAAAAACCTATGAAAACACCAATTAACCCTATCAAATATGAGAAAAAAGACAATTACATATAAAATAATAAACATAAAAATAAATTAAAATAATAACAAAATGCAACAAGATCCGCACGATATAAAAATAAACATAACATGAAAACCCAAAAAATTCGACCGAAATTTGATAATTTAACAAGAATTTTAATTAGAAATAATTCAATAAAAATTTTAAAAAGAAAAATTATCAAATAAAATTGCAAAATAATAAAAATTAAGATTAGAATATACTAGAAAATTCCAAGGTCAAATTTTGTTTTACTAAAGCAAAAAGAACACGCGAGGTTAGGGACAAAAATAGGCATATATACCGATGCATTTTCACATGAAATTTAATCAAAAATCGTTTTTTGAAATTTTCAACTAGTTTTAAAAATCTATTTTTCTGTAAGTGTGAGTTTTGTTTTGAAACTCTCTCTCCACGTCGCATCCTCGCAATCTCGACAGAGCTCTGATTGGGTGTCGTCGTGGTGAGAGTAGTATTATTATGATTTTTCGTTTGGGACAAGTAATTATTATGTTGTTTAATATTAATAAATTATTTATATCTAAAATTGTTTTTTCAATAACTACCTTTAATTAATGTCGAAATTTTTCCGACCCACAGCCAAAGACACATCACAAGTCAGTAAAATCAACATATTATTCAGATTCGTGTAAGTGCGTGGAATACCGCCGATGATCTGTGCCCGTGAAGACCCGGCGTGCGGAACGCAGGGATCGGAACGTCAATATTTTCCCGTATAGAAGAAAGGAGAAATAAGTAAGTGGTCTTTTGGCTACTTCCTCGTTTCTCGATTTCTGTAAATTCGATCTAAATTATTCTACACACGGCTCAAAATCACCACACCGAGTAGTCCAGTGGGCACTCATTAACTATAATATGAACACAATACGCCTAAGGTCAACCAGGGGAAAGGTAAGGGGAATCAAAATTGAAATCGTTGCTAAACATTCAAATCAATAATGAGTTCATGCTGTCACTATGTAATTATTAGGATCAAACTGTAGAGCTGGGTGTAAATAGTTGTAAATATGGAAAAATTCAGGGTCACCCATTTAAATGAACCACAGAGTTAAACAGTCCTTATGAACCTAAACTGAACTGCGAACAAGCGATAAATAAACTGATGGGGTAAACATTCCACAATAAACATAGGTGTAGTCATCAGCAATGATAAGAAAAATCTTTGAGTAGGTACCAAATCTCCCATTAAGAACCCTTACTGTTATCGAGCCAATACTAGGGCTTCATTTTGACATAAATTAGAATTATTTTACCCAACTACCAAAATCGACCCTAACTAATAAAATGATCTCGGTAAATTAAAACTATTATCAAACACTACGTCCACATCCATCTGCCATAAATAAAACAAAAGCATAAGGAGAATATAATTAAATTGGCCATAAACATAGATAAATTCAGTATCATAGCAAATTAATCCACGAGCGAACAAGCATAGATAACGTCCGATTTCAGTCTGAAACCAGATTCTGGTGGATTTAGAAAGCATTCCGCAGCCGAAATGGCGCTGTAGGATGATGAGATAGGTATCGAATCTCCGATCAATAAATATCGATATTTTTCTTCCCTACACCTATTATAAGTTCAAGCAAATGAAATATAAGATAAATACCGGTAACGATCTCTTCTCAACCACACAGGCAGGTTTCCAAATTTTTGTTCATGCAGATCTTCCCTTCGATTTGAGCCCACATCAAAAATAATAGACTGCCAGAGATCTGCAAGCCCAAGAAGTAAAAATTCCCACTAATATGAACATGTAACACTTACCTCATAAAATCCAATCCCTCCGTATCCGTAGTTAAGACTCCCTGCGATATAAAGAATGAGCCCCAAGTTTTAGCAAACGTTCTTTATAATTTACGTTAATTTGCCCAGGACAATATGCAAATGTACTGCAAATAGATCGTATTCGACATTTAATTACCAGATCGATGATGTTCATACCTACCCGTAATGAACCAATCAGATATATGCACACTTTCCCGAAGGCACACACCCCGATTATCCAGAAATTGTAATCGGGAATGACCTTTACAGCACACACTCGCTGCTAGTCAGTGTGCACAACTTTTCACGAATCAAAATGACACACCAATGCTGCATATAGTGGCGAGTCAGAGTAATGGATTTCATTTCAAGTCAATTGAAATTGTAAGAAGGATAAATTTTTTTCTAATATGAACCCACAAGGAAATTCAACAGGAAAATGCACTACAGTCAGGACCCCAGGAGGAGACGTCGCGGTCGAGGAGCAACTCATAGGTAAATCATTTACTTTACATTATTATAGTTTTACGACCTTTTTCTTTTGAGTAAGCCGTAGAAAAACAGTAACACTCCTGCCCATAAGCCAGCCAAGTTCCGTGACCAAGAGCCTTAATTCAGAACAGCACCTCTGAACTTATTGTTACTCATGCAACTCCCCGGAATAAGGATACTTGAACCTCAACAAACCCCAATTACTAAGATATGTAACCCATGAGTAGATGATTATGGGGACTAGGAACCGAAGCCGCACAATCGCCCTTATCACTTTGGCAACACCATTGAAAAAACGTTGTTGCCATTTAAAAACCCCGAGAGTTGGAATTAGTCGATAGACACAGCGGAACTATTTTTCAATATTACGAAAAATTTCCAGAATTGGCTAGATTATATTTTTTATTCGGTTCACCCTGTCCATTCTAGAAATTATAAGTCAAGTACATTATTTTACGTATTTTAACTGTTACATTTTGACTTATAAATCAATTATTAGGTTGTACATTTTAGGTTTGTTCCATTTTAGAATCAATTACATTATTTTACGTATCTTAAATTTTACATTTTGAATTATAAATCAATTACATTATATTAAGTATTTAAATGTTACATTTTGACTTATAAATCAATTATTAGGTTGTACATTTTAGGTTTGTTCCATTTTAGAATCAATTACATTATTTTACGTATTTTAAATTTTACATTTTGAATTATAAATCAATTATTAAATTATGCATTTTAGATATTTACCATTTTAGAATCAATTACGTTATTTTACGTATCTTAAATTTTACATTTTGAATTATAAATCAATTACATATTAATATTTAAATGTTACATTTTGACTTATAAATCAATTATTAGGTTATGCATTTTAGATATTATCCATTTTGGAATCAATTACATTATTTTACGTATTTTGGAGTTTACATCTTTGAAAATCAATTACATTATTTCACGTATTTTGGAGTTTACATCTTTGAAAATCAATTACATTATTTCACGTATTTGGGAGTTTACGTTTTGAATTATAAATTAATTATGAGGTTATGCATGTTAGATTTTTTTTTATTATTATAACTCAATCGCATCATTTTACGTATTTCAAGTTTTCCCATTATAGTATCATAAATCAATTACACTACTTCGTACATCTTAGTTTTCTTCCATTCTAAAATTTTAACCAGTTAAAATAGTTCAGGTATCTTAGAATTTCCATTTTGAATCCTGATCGATTAAATTACTCTACTCGTTTCCAGACTTTATGTTTTAGAACCATAATCAAAATATTATTTTGTCTACAACGGTCAAATCAATTATTTTTTTTTCTTTAATAGCCCTGTCCCAAAAAGTGGTAATTGGCTAGCTTATTTGATTTCACTGTTCAGCCTTAGGGTCAACGTTGGCTCATTAGGAACTTACGATTAGTAGACTATCTTACGAAATTTTTATCCGTATTATCTATGGAAAAGTTCATACAAATAGACATCTCGACTCAGGTGAATTATCTTAAGGAACCTGACCATTTTTCTTGGAGGGGTTAGCCATCGTGATTATTCTTACCACCCTTCCAGTCGATTAGCTCCCCCGAAACCAATTAACGCCGACCCTACGCTACGCCTATTACCCATAAAAAATTATTTCCGTTTATGGGGATAGGGCAGTCGCTCGCACGACCCAGACCTAAGAAGTAACGCTCTCAAATGTATCCGAGTAGACGGATGTTGAATAAAACGATCCTTCGAGCAATCCATGTTAATTTTTGTCTTATTCAGAACAATCGGGATTCCACGTCTACATCACCGCTCACGTCGCAGACCAATGGCGACAAGCGTGGCGACGCGCCAACCAAGAATGATATCCTGACATGCCCCCACCCACTCGAACACATTTCCAACGTTGCTTAGCAACGGGTGCCGAGTGGTAGCTAAAATGTTTATATAGAGTTACTGGGGTAACCATAGGAAGATTTAAACAAACATTAACACCCTGTAACCCACCAATAGTTTCGATTTTAAATCTGCATGTTGTGTCTGCGTGTGTATTACCGATTCATTTAAACATTTTCAAGGCCGTCTGTGTTCTGGCTTAACATAATAGATTAAATTTCAAAGGTACCATAAGAGTGACAATTGTAGAAAACACCATAACTAAAGAGATGAGATTTATTAATGAGCAATTTAATTTTAGATATGAACATAATCATTACTCTGACCAAGGAGCTAGTAAAGTCGTGCCAAGAAAATGTGGAGCTTCACTCCCAGATGCTCCAATTGAACCGAGAAATCCAACAAATCCGAGCTTTCTTGATTGAACCAGCAAAGGCAAAAAGAATTTACCAGAGATTGACTGCCGCCCAACGCGGATGGGCAGACGAGAAACAGCTCGGACAAGCACAAAGGATTCAAATCCGCAGCTGGGAAGTGGGGTTATCGGCTTGTCATGAGGGCAATGCCGTAACGTATCCACTTGTTTTTTCGCCAGCTCAGTTGGCATATAGAGAGGCCACTAATGCAACTAAACAAGCTATGAAACCTGCTCAGCGACGCCCAGGAAAGGCAGAACGCGCGAAGCAAGCGTCAGAAGCAAGGTCATTGAATGATTTTTATGATGTTTTAGTAATATTTGTAGTGTAAATGAAGTTGTCCTGTTTTATAAATAAAGTTTTTTGTCTTTTAATTTGGTTAATATATAAGTCGTGCGCGACATAAAACGCTAGTCATGAATTGTATAAGGCATGAAGAAAGTAAGGGACCTAAATAAGCAAGACGAGCACATACCTTCTGTTGGGCCAGTACAAGCTTTTGTTTAAATGGATTGGAAACAGCACGCAAACATAACACGCACATTTCAAAATCGGACCCATAAACATCTAATAAACACCTAAAAATGCGAGAAAACACATAATTTAATATATAAAATAGAAAACATAAAATTAAATTAAAATATTAACAAACGCAATAAGATATGCACGAATTGACATAGAAATAACACGATAACAAAAGATTTGACCGAAAAAGTGACAATTTACGAAAAATTAAAAGAGTTCATGAATAAAGCGAACAAAAATAAAATAATTTTAATCAGAAATGATTGAAATTAAAAATAAATGAGTAAATTGTAAAAGAAATCGAAAAATAATAAAAAATTAGAAATAAATTAGACACATAATTGCAAGGTCAAATTTTGTTTTAACGCATAAAAAATAACACGCAAGGTTAGGGTCACGGAACAGGTATAAATACCATTCCATTTTCACAAAGTTTTAACCGGTTTTATAACCAAAAATCACTTTTTCACTCAGTGAATAGATTACTTTTTGCCAGAGCAATTTTATTCAAAGGAGCAACTCTCGATAACTGTTTTCATACTGCGAAATCAAGTAACTTAAAGTAAGCTCTACTTGATCGTATGTGTGGGAACCAATTGTCGTATGTTGATATGTATGAACCAAACTATGAATGAACCATGATGAAATTGTTTCAACAAATATATGTATTATGAAAAACGAATCTTCAGTTTTATGTCGAAATTTTTCTGGCCCACAGCCACACATCACACAAGAAAGTAAAATCATAACACAACTAGTCACACTGTGTAAGTGCGGTTTCTCCGCCTATAGTGTGTGCCCGTGAGACCACTGTCGTGCATAACGACGGATCTCGAACGTAAATATTCTACCCATTATAGGGGCGGTGGGAAGATTGAGAACTAGTCTTTTGGCTGGCTCTCTTTCACCCATCTCCCGTAAAATCGACCTAAAATATCTAAATACAAATCGCCTAAAATGATAACACCGAGTAGTCCAGTGGGCACTCGTAAAACCTAATATGAACACAAGAACGTTAGGACTAAAATTAAGGCTCGGGTAGTGAGGACTTGAAACCGATGCGATGCAGACAAATTTAATAACTAAATGGTAATTAATTTGATTTAGAGTAATTGAATCCATAACTTAAACTCGACGCGACGTAAATAAATTAATCTAAATAAAATGATGGAATTATAACTAAATTTGTGACCAGAACATACTATAACGAGAATACTTTTGGTAACGTAATCGAAGGATAGTAAATAATTAAATAAAATGATCCATAATTAAAATACTCATGTAATGAAAATCAAGTAAAAGTTCACAAGCGTTAATGATTTGATTTATCCTCGGATTTAATCTAAATTAACAAAACAATTATGAGTTAGAAACCAGAAAAAATGGAGTAAAGGAACGAAACTGCAAACTATAGAGTGGAAATAACTGATTCCGAGAAAAATTCGACAGGATATAGATCCGCTAACATTTCATAAAAGTAATAGTAATTAAGGCATTAGGCATTGATGAATCGTAAACCAATTTAATGATTAGATTTGAATCCCTCTAACCAATTGAAAGGTAAATATATAATTCATGAATCCAAGGATAATTCAATGAGTTAAATAATAAAATTATACAACCAATAACAGGTAAAAAGCGACCAAAATAATCATATTACCCGCACCTGACATGAATAAATAAATTAATAATCCACACAAGGATAGTAGATCAATAACAATGAAACATCACAATATAGTTCATAAATGAAAATAAAAGAGCTCAGCTTCATGAGAGAATCCGTGATAATTCGAATGCGATAAATTTCCCACGAATAGTATTGAATCTTTAGATCCGAATAAAACCTGAGAGACACCCTGAAATTGATGGAGGTAATAAAATCAGAAGTTCCAACCAAAATAGCAAACCATATAGTTCAATATCACAACCCAACGAAACATCAGAGTAGAGATTTAGCCTCTTCCCCAACCTCGGTATTCTCTTCATCGAATAGCTGTCGTCGAATATTCCACCCAGCAGTTTTCTCCATGACAAGCACGTACAGTTGAACATTTTTCAGAAATAGCCGTATTCCGGAGTAACTTGCAATAACGTGCCTTCTTTAATTTACCGACGTCGAATAGGAGCAACAATCCAGATGGAAAACGTTCTAAAAATCCATTCATCGAGTTACCAACGAGATTAGCCACGCACTAATCCATAGAAAGAATAATCCGATCATAATTATACTAAATAAACTACAGACAGGTCATAGTCTGAGTTTACCGCAGAATAAACCAACTACAATCCGACGCGAATGACAGGTCAATGACGTTAATCACACAAGATCGTAACGACAAAAGCGATAAGGTGATCAATAACAATGGACTTTCACCGCCAACCTGTACGAATAATAAATAATAGTCGACATCAAATAATAAATTGCAAATAACTTATAAAAATTATGATAACATTTAATCGCGAGAAGGAATAAATTAAATGTCAGTTCACTCACTCCACCACGCCCTCGCAAATAAACTTATGAATATAAAAGAAGATAGTAGAAACTCACATCTCATACCGCATAAACTTCGATGAATCGCAATCAACTAACAAGAAACCCCGATCACACGCTCGACCAGGACGAACCGAACGATTGCGACGACGCGCCCAAGGAGTGGCCAAATGAGATAATAAACTCATGTCTGACGATAATTTGATTTGTTTGATATTAAATAAAAATTGTTTAGTTTATTATGTTACTATTTGTAAGTAAATATAGAAAAGAAAAGTATTAAATAGAAAGTGATAAAGGGACCTGAAATAGAAGACGGACATAGGCCTTCTAACGGCAGTCCGCTGAACCCGACATAGGACTAACCCGTAGCAGTTCTGATATCGGAACTCACCTTTGGACGTCCTGTGACCAGTGGTTACAGTACCAACGTTGCCTAGCAACGGGTAACCATTGGCGGGAGCAAAACTATTTTGTATGTTTGGGGTGAACGTCATCCACACCACTAACCCCACACTTCTATCGGTAACTCGCTGAACCAGCTGCAGACCGGGTATAAGCAGTTTTGGAAACAAAGCTCACATTTTATGGTCCCAGAACCATTGGTTACAGTACCAAGGTTGCTTAGTGACGGGTAAACAGTGGCAGATACACAGAATTGTATGAAAGGGCTCAGGGTCATAAACACCACTAATCCCACAAAGTTTCAAAACATTTTTAAATTAGTTTTTTAATTAATTTTATTACTATTGATACTTTGCAATTTTTTAACACAATCGATTTTAATTTATAAAAACTAATTTAGATTAGATGATTGTTGGGCCAGCACACAAATAGCCTTGAGAATTGTTTAAATGCATCAGTAATACAGCACGAAAACCAGCACCAAGATAAATTAAAATACAATATACAACACCAACTAAACACTTTAAAATCTGAGAGAATATAAATAAATATAAAATCAAAAACATAAAAGTAAAATAAAATAAATACAAAATGCATCAAGAACCGCACGAAATTTACATAAAAAATAACATATTAACAAGAAAATTCGACCGTAAAATGACCATTTATATAAAATTAAAAATTAATGAATTAAATGAATAAAAATAAAATATTTTTTGGTTGAATAAATTTATTTAAAAAATGTTAAAAATAAATTACTAATTTAAATTAAGAAATAAATAAAAATTTAATTTAGATAACACAAAATAATTTCAAAGTCGAATTTTGTTTAATCGCAATAAAACTAACACGCAAGGTTAAGGCCAAATAATAGGTATAAATACTGATGTGTTTTCCCAAATTTTCAACTACTACTTTGAAGTATTAATTTCAACCAAATTTAAGATGCACATTTTTTACAAATCTTACTTTGTTGTGTGATTTATTTAGATATTTTCAGATCATTAATATACAGTTATCAATATTTTCAGGTTATTAATCTACAGTTATCAATATTTTCAGGTTATTAATCTACAGTTATGTTTTGTAGCAATATTTTCTGATTGTTAATCTACAGTTATGTTATTTTGGTTTATGTACATCGATGCCCGATTTAAAATTTGTTATATGAATGCCAAATATACAGTTTATGCGTCGAGACTTTTGCCTAATTCATGTGGTAATTTATTTTTTCTATTATTTTATTTTTGGTGGCCTACAGCCAAAGACACATCACAAGTTAATAAAATCATATACAGTATTCAGATTCGTGTAAGTGCGTGGAATACCACCGATGATCTGTGCCCGTGAAGACACGGCGTGCGGAACGCAGGGATCGGAACGTCAATATTATCCGTACATAGGGGAAATTGGAGAGTAAATGAGTAGCCCTTTGGCTGCTCCTTCATCCTCCGTTTCCTGTAAAATTGACATAAATTTTTAACAACAATCGGCTCAAAATCTCTAACACCGAGTAGTCCAGTGGGCACTCAATAAATATAATATGAACATAAATAGATCTTAAGGACAAAAAGAGGGAATGGGTAGCGGGGAAAATTGCGAAATCGTTGCAACAGTTAAAATGAATAGCCACCGTAAAAAGATTAATCCAAACGACCAAAATCATAAAAAATAATGTTTTTAAATAAGAATTAAATAAATTAATTTGAGTTGAGGCGGAAAATATGGGCGGGTCGCTGCTCAAATTTTCCGAACTAATTCAAATACTTAACAAAAATAGTAACGTAAAATTGGAACGTGTAAAATAAGGGCGGAACGCTGCTCAAATTTTCCGAGTCAATGAAAATACTTTGTCGAAAACGGTAGAATAGGGATGAACCGTAAAATAAGGGCGGAACGCTGCTAAAGTTTTCGAATTTACAAAAATACTTTATCGAAAACCGAAAAATATAGATGAACTACGGCTAATGTTGTATATCAATAAAAAAAATTTTAACGCTGAGGAATAAGGACGGATCCCTACAAAATCTTAATAATAATAACGATAATGATAAGGGTAATGGTGATTATAATAATAATAATAATAATAATAATAAAAATAATAATAATGATAATAATAATAATCATGGTATTTGTAGTAATGATGATAATAATTATGATATTAATAATAGTAGTAATAATCATAGTAGTAATAACAATAAATATAATGGTAGTTATAGTAATAAAAATTATAATAAAGGTAATAGTAGTAACAATTAAGAAAGGTAATATATATAATAGTAACAATGATGATGCTAGTAATGATAATAGTGTTGGGCCAGAACACAAACGGCCTTGAAAAATGTTTAAATGAATCGGTAACACACATGCAAATATAACATGCATATTTAAACTCAAACCTATTAAAACATCAACTAAACCCTATCAAATATGAGGAAAAGATAATTACATATAAAATAATAAACATAAAATAAATTAAAATAATAACAAAATGCGACAAGATCCGCACTATACAAATACAAACATAACATGAAAACCCAATGAATTCGACCGAAATCTGATAAAACTGAAAATTTCATGAACATGAAATTTAAATCAAAGAATTTGAATTAGAAATAATTCAATAAAAATTTCAAATAAAAAATTATCAAAATAAATTAGAAAATAATAAAAATAAAGATAAGAATACACTAGAAAATATCAAGGTCGAATTTTGTTTTATTAAATCAAAAAGAACACGCGAGGTTAGGGACAGAAAATAGGTATATATACCGATGCATTTTCACATAATTTTTAAGCGTTTTTTGAAAATCATTAATCAGTTTTTCAACTTGAACCTTTTGTTTAAAAATCTATTTTTAGGTGAGCGAAAGTTTTATTTGGAAACTCTCTCTCCACGTCCCATCCTCGCAACCTCGATAGAGCTCTGCTTGGATGTCAGCGTGGGGAGAGATGTATTTGTATTTTTGTATGATGATTTTGGCAAGTAATTTGTTACATTGTTTAATATATTAATAAATATTTATAATGCATAAAATTAACTTGTTTTTTATAAAATTAATTGTTTTATTGTCGAAATTTTTCCGGCCCACAGCCAAAGACACACCGCAAGATATTAAAATCAACATACTATTCAGATTCGTGTAAGTGCGTGGAATATCGCCGATGATCTGTGCCCGTGAAGACCCGGCGTGCGGAACGCAGGGATCGGAACGTCAATATTTTCCCGTATAGAAGAAAGGAGAAATAAGGGAGGAGTCTTTTGGCTACTTCCTCGTTTCTCGGGTTCTTTAAATTCGACCTAAATTGATCTACACACGGCTCAAAATCACCACACCCAGTAGTCCAGTGGGCACTCATTAAATATAATACATACAAAAATTGCGTTTAAGGCTTATTAAAGGGAAAGGTTACGGGGAGTAAAATTAACATGAAATCACTGCTATGGAACGAAATAAATTTAATCTTACGAATTTAACTTAAATACAACTTTAAATAGTAATTTTTAGTAATGATTAAACCAATTCCCCAAACCCCCAGTAAAGTAGAGAATTTAGTCAGATCCTAAGTCAAGGCATGGCCATCAGTATAACTAGCAGACGCACCTCTTCGAACACCCCATAAGGAACAAAATTGTTACAAATTAAATCGACTATAGTTTCAACTATTACCGTAAGCCGCTGGAACGATTGATAAAACCAGTCTTGAACACCGAATGATTATTACGAGCATACCCCCCAAAAAACTGTCTTGTGTCGGAGAATCATAAAGTGATTATCAGAATGTTTTTTGATCCAACTTATTGAAATAAGTGACAAGATACTGCAACTGTATTAAACCTCATGAAACGTTTATAGATTTATGAAAAGTTTACCGATAAAGTGAATTAATTTGAATATAAAATTAAAGACTATTTAAAAGACAAATTTTTATTTCATTAAAAATTAAGTAATACCCCCTTACTAAATCGGTTCCACTACAATTAGGCATAAGGTATCTGAAATCAACAAAATCCTATTAAAATTATACCAATACGCTAGACTTACGATCACACTCCAAGGTTACCAGACGATGAGCTTAGTAGCCCAACTTTGATTTGACTAGACCCGAGCATCCATCCATGCCCAAATCCAATTTCGTAAAGGATAGTTGATGGCACCCCCAGAAACTCGGAAAATAAAACCTAAATAAACTACGAAAACCCGCCTATAGATTCGATGTAATAACAGTGTTACAACCCCTAAAAATTAGACCGAAATTAATCAATTAAATTCGTAATATAACTTACTAAACTATCAGTGAAAATTTTTCTGAAACAAATAAATATTCCGATCGCACGGCCAACAGTAGAGGATAAGGGCCATCCAAAATGCGAATATATTTCCAAACTCATTCACATTGCACGTCAGCTAAAGAAAACTCATTATGGTAGAGAACAATTGCACAAAAACTTACCCGATAACATATCGAAACCGAACCTCCAAAATATCGAAAACCGATTGCGACAAGAATTTTTCATATCACTAGATGCTAATGTCAACGATTTCTAAATAAAATCAACAAACAATCCAATATAAATTATGCTAAATAAACTGACTCGTCAATCACCCGACCAACGATCACCATACCTAACCTAAATATTTATACAATTTGCATCGTTCGTTCAATTGTCGCCAATTAGATAGACTAACGAAATCTATTAATTATTTACTACTGACAAGCATAATGTGTCAGTGAGTCGGTACAACACACACCCACTCTATTGACGAGATAAAACGCAATCGCAATCTCGATTCAAAGACATTTTGGATTTATTTTCTTGGATGGATTCTCAACAAATTTCGGACAATATAGCGTCAGCGACTGGGATACCTAACGAAGAGGCCACGACAACACTGGATAGGCCAACGGAGGGTAAGATTTTTATAAATTATATAACTAGTGATAATTATAAATAATTTTTCTAATATTTAAATGATCGCTCTATACGTCCATGATAGTCCTGTCCCACTAACATTTTTTTATAAAAATCATTCATCTTATTACCTCCGTAAATAACGTCATATCATTGTTAGTTCGATCCTCGATCTATTGGAGCTAGTCCATTATATTTCAGACATCATGACCCCCCCATGGAATTTATTCGCCTCACTATAGTAATATCAGTTATGTCTACTTCTTGACTACCATTATGACTGCCCAACCTACTCACACGTCACTTGTCAATATACTCTATATTTATTATTTTGTTTAATCATGAAAATTTCCAGGAGTCTCGCACAGAATGGTTAATCATATCGCAAATGCAATTTTTTAACGAAAAAATAATTTTCGATCAACCGTTATTAGGAAAGGAGCTTGTCCGATAAAAATGGGCAACTAATTGATTTGTTGTATTTAAATTTTATCAAAAATTCATGAAATATAATGGCAAATTAGTCATATTCTTTTTCCATAAAATGTTAATTTCTATCCGAGAATTAAGAGAGTATTTTGTTCCCAAATATTCCGACGGACGAATTTTTTGCAATATTATTTACTTTACGTTTTAAATAAAATGAAGTTGTTTTAATCGCAAATATGAAAAGTATAATAATTATATATAATGGTGGGGTAATAAAGGAAACAACATATTTAAAATTAATCATTTGCATCCCCTATAGGATATTTAGAAGATCAATAAAAATTATATTGCCATAAAGATACTACAGCAAAGAAAATGGAAATAATTTAATGTTAACCACTAGAATAAAATACCCACTGAACCATAAGAATTACTTTGGTTAAACAAAAGGGCTTGGACAGAATTAAATTTCCAATATGGTCTCACAAAGGAATAAATCAGGAATATTATAATTATCTATTTTCTCAAATCTTTTGATAAAAATCCGTACATGTAGTTAATGATTTTCATTCAAAAAACCTTAGTTCAAGGAATTACATGCCGACTTCTCTTGTGGACCGGTGGAGATGGGCGTGGACACGCTTTAGGCAGGAGAGATGCCCAGAATTTCCCCCGTCAAGATTCCAATGCACTGACTCCATCAAAGACGATTTAGGTCAAGAGCTGGCCGAAGAGTGGAGCCCGGCCGAAGAAATTCACTGGCAGGCTCAGCGTCTACTTGAGCAAATGGAGGCCAACCAACGACGGGTGGATATACAAGTGGTCCGGGCTCGCCAGTATCTGGCGAACGTCGAAGAGGACCTACTGGCGGGTCGGATCGCCAGCAATTACTGGCACCCTCGGCAAGGCACTGCCACACGTGCCTCCCAACCGGCAACGGCCCGAATTCGTAAAACCAAACGGCCAACCATGTCCATCTCTGGCTATACGCCGGAAGAATGGGTGGAGAAGGGTTTTCCCTAATCCATCCCAATGTGAATTAATTGAAGATCAAACTTCGACATTTTTGTGTATGATAAATAAATCAAGTGTATTCTTGAAAAATTGTTTTTTTGAAATTTTTATTAAAACATAAAGAACCTTTTCCCATTTGTTTGTTTGTGTAAATATAACTCATATGATTATAATTTGTTAATAATGTCCCACCTTTAATTATTCACATTATTAGAAATGGAACCTATTCAAATCCTACAGAAAGAATTGTCCGCGCCCAACAATCAAACAGAGCTCTATATGAGCAGATCATTCAACTTACAAAAGAGGTCCAACAGGTGAAATCCACCTGGGTGGATCCAGCAAAGCTCAAACCTCTCCATCAACGACTTACGGCTGCTCAAAAAGGTTGGGCCGAGGAACGGCAATTGAATCAGAATCTCCGGACGCAGATAAGGGGGTTAGAATTTGCCTTGTCCGCCAGTCGGGAGGGAGAGGCTGTAACCTACCCTCTTGTCTTCGCCCCATCTCAATTGGCGTATCGGGATTCAGTCAACAACCCAACGCCAGTTGCGACTCCATCAACGACACCCTCAAACGGATACAGGCCCGGGCGCAAGGAACGCGCCAGACGCAGAGCCGCCCGCCTGGCAAATAAACTCGATTAAATTGCCCTGTTTTGTTTTATGAATTGAATTAAATTATAAATATTGTTAAATCGTTTAGAAGTGATATTTTAAAATGTGAATAATATTAAATTGCTACAGAAAAGTCATGAGCATTCACGCTTCGTCAGATAAATGTCATTCCATCTTTACCCATCGACATGAGTCTAATCTTGAACCTTCTCACACAGGGGACATTGCAAAGCGAGCATGGGTCTTCCATCGACAGCTCGTTGAACCCGAGGGTGTTCCGAGCAATTACAGCATTAGTAATAGCGCTCACTTTTGCGGACAATCCGCCCACTCGAACACATTTCCAACGTTGCCTAGCAACGGGTGCCAAGTGGTAGCTAGAAAATATTTATATGGCGTTACCGGAGTAACAATAGGAAGATTCAAACAAATATCAAAACCCAGTAACCCACCATATAAATTTGGGGGCTCAGCCGGGATTCAACATAATTGTTTCGTGCAAAAACCCAAAGAAATGGAGGCAGTGTTTAATTGCCAAATAAAATATGTCGGGACGACATTTTATCGAACTGCAGAGAGATTAAATAAACGATGAAAAACGACCAAACCGACTACATACAATTAAGAGAATACATAAAGAGATAAACAATGATTGTTTTTGCAAAACCCAAGGAAACAAATTGATATGAAATCGTTTTTAAAGGTTGTATAAAAATCAACGCCAAGATATTCAACATTTACCAATACTTGACGATACAACATCCAGTAAGACACCAATGATATTCACCAGACGCATAAGTAAACAACACATAATTAAAAGGGCAAATTTCGGGATAAAATAAAATGGGGTAAGTAAGGGGAGTAACGATAAACAACGGGGGAAAGCAATAGAACCTAGTAGGGTAGATAAACGATAACAGGATAAATTGCAACGAGTAATTATAACTATTAAAGTAGTATTTAATTAGATGAACTTCAACAAGTAATTAAACTATGAAATTAATCGACGAATTTAAACGTACAATGTAGCTAATTAGTATTCAAAAAATTTTAATGAGCAACTAAAAATATTCAATATTTTATAGATGGAACCAGCCAAAATAATAGAAAAACTGAAGGGTATCTTGGACATCGAAAACGATAACCTAGAGGAATTAATTAATAAAAAAATTAATTAAACGAGCTAAAGAAGACATAGCAACGATTTCAAACCTGTACTCTGACGAACTCTGCATATTAATAAAATTGATTGATGTTGATAAAGATGTGACAACTGAAAGAATATATGAAATTCTATTCATGAGATTAGAAATAACTGAATTTGGAAAAGATTGGAACAAGTTGATGAAAAAGGTCGAAAACATTGAGGACGAGATTACAGCAACAATGAAAGAACAAACAAAGGCTTATCTGGAATGCTATGCGTGCAAAACAGAAGAAGCACGAGTAATGGTGATACCTTGCGGACACCTGAGTTACTGTCATGGATGTGCACAAGAGTCGCACTGTATGCTATGATAACGAAAAATAAAGAAAAGACTGACTGTTTATTTTCCATGAACTGAAATTGTTATGATGATGTAAAATAAATATGTATTGTTCATTATTTGAATTGTTATCAGGCGGTGGGATAAATTAACATCATGGTTACGCGTGAAAGAATATATACGTTTAAAGTGGATATGCAGTGCTCGTGAGTAACAAAAGATAAAATAACCAAACAACGATAAATAAAAATAAATTAAATATATGAAAGCCGAATCAAGGAAATAATTAAAGCACATGCACAGAGACACAAAGTATTGGACGGAAAAATTTCGACAACCGAGTTTCCTAGTGTATGATTTTTGTTGTTTTATTTATATTATAATGAGATAAGACGAGAAAAAACGATAACCTGAGCTGTCAAATGATAGTATGCTCACCCGAGGGAAACCTGGATTAACCCTACTGAGAAAGGAACTGGTAGGCCAAGTCGCGTATGTCAGCAAGCAACCGGCGAGAGATTGATCACCTCTTTTGGGGAGTTTGCTGATGCGATTACCACAAATTTTGAAGGGGGAAGTGAAGAGATAGACCGAGAGGTGAGAGAAAGTGTACACGAAGTAGAGAATTAAAGTTTTTGTAAAGGTACCTAGAGATAGTTTTTTCCCTAGCTGGTGGTGAGGCACCAGAGGACAGCTACGGACTGTCGTGCTCAGGTTGTTATCAGCCAAGGGACTGGTGGCGCTGAGCCGTTCGATACAAAAACCCGGATACCACACCGAGTATCGAGGACACCAAACGGTAGGCGAGATGTGAACTAACCGGTCAGATCAGGGCGGCCGAATTGTGCCGGAAATCTGACGGGAGAGCCGGCAGATATTAGATAGTTATATTAAGAATTTTCCGCGCCCATTTATCGCTTCCTTTTCTTTTCACTATTCGGGAAGTCAGGTAAACCGCTTTTGGAACTTGAATGAACGTCTAGGTATTTCCATATTTTTTATATTCTCCGAGGTACACAACCCGGATCCCACACCGAGTACCGAGGGAATGTTTTTTTAGTTTTCCCAGCGAGTAGTTTGGTACAACAACCCGGATCCCACACCGAGTACCAAATATCCGAGTGGCGGTGAGGAAAGCGTAACCGGTAAAATGCGCTAGACAAAAGACGCCATGGATTGAGAGTCAGTGTGAGGCCTCAAACATACCCAAAAGCCACTGATGAAACTCAACTCCGATATTGGGATATGATTAGAATTAGATGCAAGATGAATATGATGAAAAATAATATGAATAAGATGATCTAGATTAAAGCTAATATGAATGTGATTAAAGATAAAAACCGATATTAAAGATAGAATATGACTATGACAGTAAAGATGAGAAACGATTATGAAATAAGACATGATTATGATGATAGAGATGAGATATGATTACGACAAGACATTGCAGACAAGATATGAGTATGATAAAAAGAGATATGACTGAACACAAAAGATGATATGATTATAATGAAAAGAGATATGATTAAAGATGAAACATGATTATGAATAGATGCGAAAGGCCACAGAGGGCTAGTTAAAAATAAATGCCGAAGGCCGAAGAGCCAACGAAAACTATAGAGGGTATAGAGCGACAGCGACTGAGGATTAAGCAAATGATATTTTTGGGGAGACATAGGAAAAATAATTAACGGAATGAATAAGATTATGAGTGTGATGATTTTATATTATTATTATTACGATATAGATAATTGATACGACTATATAGATGATTAATAAGACCATATAGATAATTGATACGAGGTCAATAGATAATTATTACGAGATATAGATAATTAAAAATGGACTTAAAACGAGGGGGGTGAGTCAGATAAAGAGGACCACCGCGGTAGATGCGAACAAGGGATAATAACGTATATAGTATGGTAAACGGAGTAGAAATTGGTATAGAGTATGAAATATTGGAGTGTCATTTATTTTTAGGGATCAGATATCCAAACAAAGCAATAACAAAGCAATCCAAACCAATTTCAAATCAAACCAAAGCAGAAAATATTTCAGATTAAACGTTAAAGCAGAGCTATAACAAAGCAATCGGAACAATTAAAACAGAGAAGAGTTTGCAGTAAACGTCAAATCAATAGCAAAACAATCCAAACCAATAGCAAAGCAATTTGGACAATCAGAACAGAAAAGATTTTAAATTAGAGCAGCAATAAAGCAAACCTCGAGAATTTAGAAGCAATCAAAACAAGAGAAGATAAGTTAATAACGACAAAAGCAAGCAAACCAACGAATAACCGTAAACATTGATAGCATCAGCAACCATACGAGAAGCAAAAGCAAAGAGAATAGAGAAAGAGTTTATTAAAAGCAGAAGAAAAGAAAAGAGCCCGCAACAGCAGAAGTGCCAATACAGGAGCATCAACTACAGCAGTAACAGGAACGCGCCAGACGCAGAGCCACCCGCCTGGCAAATAAACTCGATTAAATTGCCCTGTTTTGTTTTATGAATTGAATTAAATTATAAATATTGTTAAATCGTTTAGAAGTGATATTTTAAAATGTGAATAATATTAAATTGCTACAGAAAAGTCATGAGCATTCACGCTTCGTCAGATAAATGTCATTCCATCTTTACCCATCGACATGAGTCTAATCTTGAACCTTCTCACACAGGGGACATTGCAAAGCGAGCATGGGTCTTCCATCGACAGCTCGTTGAACCCGAGGGTTGTCCGAGCAATTACATCTAGAAAATATTTATATGGCGTTACCGGAGTAACAATAGGAAGATTCAAACAAATATCAAAACCCAGTAACCCACCAATAGGGAACATTGTAGTTATGGTGGGCTACTGGGTTTCATTGTTTGTTTGAATTAGCCTGTGGTTGCCCCAGTAACGCCATACAAAATGTTACTTCAACTACCACTCGGCACCCGTTGCTAGGCAACGTTGGAAATGTGTTCGAGTGGGTGGATTGTCCGCAAAAATTGAGCACTATTACTAATACTGTAATTGCACGGACAACCCGCGGCTTCAACGAGCTGTCGTTAGAAGACCTATGCTCGCTTTATTCTGTCCCTTGTGTGGAAATTCGAAATTCATGCTGACCAGTAGGAGAAGGACACTATTTTTCCGACGACATAATGAGAGTATTCACGACTTTCCGATGATCATTCCATTTTTAATTATATTGAAAACATACTAATTTTGATTTAATCACAATTATAATTTTAAAGAAAAATGTAGTTCATCTGTCAAGTCAATTATTCAAGATTATTTTTGTCTAATAGCCGTTCAGCTTTGCGGCGGGCACGTTCTTTGCGTTCCGGTCGACGACTGCTAGATGGGACGGTTGGAGAATCTTTGGCCGGTGCAGGGTCGTGGGTCTGAGTCTGGTAGGGTAACTGGGATGGGGCGAAGATGAGCGGGTAAGTTACCGATTGCCCCTCCCGACTTGCTGCCAGGGCGACTTCCAGCCCTCGGATTTGAGTCCGGAGACTCTGGTTTAACTGACGTTCTTCTGCCCAGCCCCTTTGTGCCGCTGTTAGGCGTTGGTAGATGGATTTTAGTCTGGCTGGGTCCACCCAGGTAGATTTCACTTGTTGTACCTCCTTGGTTAGCTGGATGATTTGTCCGTAGAGTGATTGGTTGTTCTGTTGTGCTAGTTCCTGTTGCAATAATCGAGTAGGATCCATAGATAATACAACAAAATTAAGCATAGAAATTCATGTTAAGGGTATAATCACATCATATTAGTGTTAATTTAAACAAAATTCATGTAGTAAGAAGAAGTATTTTATCGGGTAGAAACAACTAACGACAAGTTTACAAATTTTATTTTTTTAATGTTGAAATAAGAGTAGCAAGAAATCATAAGTTACTAATATTGATTTAAAACTAGCACAATCGTCACAGCTGTTAGGGGAATTGGCTCGCCACCCACTCTTCAGGTGTGAAGCCGGAAATTGCCATCGTCGGCCTTTTAGTATTGCGGGTCTGGGCCGCGTTGTTTGGTGAGGTCTGTTGGGGGTGTCAGTACGAGTTGGCGATCCGACCCGCCAGCAAATCTTCTTCTACATTTGCCAAATGCTGGCGAGTTCGGGCCACCTGCGAATTTAGGTCTCGTTGTTGCGACACCAGGTTTTACAATTGCTGCCGGGCCTGCTGGTATATTTCTTCCGACGGGCTCCATTGAGTAGACGTGCCCACTCCCAGATTATCCCGGTCGAGGAATTTCGACGGCGGGAAATCCGGACATCGTTCTTGGCGGTATTGGGCCCAAGCCCATCTCCAGCGATCTGCGAGGGAAATCGTGGAATTGATAGCTAAAGTTAAACATTGTTAATAGGGTATCCACTTACGGGAAAGCCTCAGCAACGCATTTATTGAGATTATTTAACTTGTAGTTTTAGTCAATAGTATTTGACACGAATTATGATTGCAGATTGATGTTGGAAATAATTCCCTTGAAATATATTTCAGGTATTTAGCGTCATAGTGTTTCTTCCTTTATTATTATGGTTTTGAAAAATGCATTTCATGATTAAATATATTATAGATTAAGAGGATGTCATATTATATTGTCTTGTCGTAGATATCATTAAGACTCTTATTAATTAGATCTTTTCTTTAAACATTGCATCATCAGTCCTCTAGGGGTTCGGAATCTAGATTGTGGAAATATTTAATAATCTGCAACTCTTCCAATATTAATAATTTTTTGTTCTAATTCAATAGGTTTATCCGTAAGTAATAAATATATAAACCAAAGATAATATATTAGAGAACTAATTCTAATACTGATTCACCATATACATCTGATAATGCATTTGAAATAAATGTTTTAATCTACAATCAGCTTTGTAAATATTAAGAGACAAATATCAACTATCGCTTTCCTCAAATAAACCTTTAACTGCAGGAACTATTCCTTCTAACCGTAATTCAACGACATGTTGTTAACACTGATATGAAACTGTCCAGGTTGACAACACTATACACTAGCATCTAAACTATTTTATGAATGGTATCTTATGGTTTAAAACAGTTTAATAAAAATAAAATTGGTTGTAAAAAGGAAAATTAAAATCATTCATTAAGATTAACAAGAGACATCGCAATTATAATCATTTAATTATCATTAAAGACGATAAGTATAAAATTCAAGATGAGTTACCACTATTTACGGCGACCAATTTTCTCGGTCCTTCTCCCTCCAAGAACGTTCCTGGTTTTATGGTTGTCTCCTCTGAATGTGATGTAAATTCCATTATACAAATTTTCTTGATCAGATTTATTGATTCGTTTCAGTCAATTCTCCGGATGCTGAAATTATTAAATCATTAATGGTAAACTAATTCTGATTATTTATATTGTTGACCCTATTCACAGTTAGAATATACATCCTGTCGAATTTGTCGGTTTCCGATCATTATGGAATGAAATGATCAATGGTCGATTATCGATTTTCGGCGATTGTCGACATCTCGACATTCCGTGATTTGGTACGTTTTCTACTTTATGTATCAGTTTTTGAGGTTATTAATTCTTTTTAGATATTGTTAAGTATCCCTGTTTGGTTTGCCGAGGGTGATTCTACAACGGAATCTGTAAGTGGTTGGTATTCTAATTTATGATTTTTAATTTCTCACAAAGTTAACGTCGTCATAGGAATTCGGGAGTTACTCCTTATCAACTATTGGAAGAATCATTTTAATGGAATTTTATTGCCTCTCGATGACGTTCTTTACTCTTTAGCGGACGATGGAACAATTATTTTTATTGGAATAAATTTTATTACTTTTCGATGACGTTCAATTGTTTTATTCAATTCTCATTATCTCATGCAATGGTTCAGGAAAATGTATTTTCTCGTACTTTGATTTGGATTTAGATTTTGGTGCTGAAATTATGGGGTGCAATCATTGGATTTTTCCTTCAACTACTTAAGTAAAATTATGGTTTTTTCTTTTCTTTGAATTCATATTAATTATTAATTAAAATTTAATTCCATCAATTTAATTCATTTACAAATTTAATTCATCAACGATTCTATTTTTTACTTTATAACAACGATTTCGAATTAATTCAGTTTTAATCGATGAATTTGTATTAATTTAATTTTTTAAAGCAACGAATTTATTTTATTTTATCTTTAAGCAACGAATGAATTTATCTTTAATCAACGAATTTACATTATATTATCTTTAAACAACAAATTAATTTATTTTTAACCAACGAATTTATATTATTTTATCTTTAAACAACAAATTAATTTATTCCCCGTACCCGTGCCCTTTAATAAGCCTTAGGCGCATATTGTGTTTATATTATATTTAATGAGTGCCCACTGGACTACTCGGTGTGATGAATTTGAGCCGTGTGTAAAATAATTTAGGTCGATTTTACAGAAATGAGAAACGAGGAAGCAGCCAAATGACTTCTTCCTTATTTCTCTTTTCTTCTATACGGAGCAATATTGACGTTACGACCCCTGCGTTCCGCACGCTGGGTCTTCACGGGTACATATCATTGGCGATTTTCCACGCGCTTACACGAATCTGTACTGTATATATTTTACTAACTTGCAATGTGTGTTGGCTGTGGGCCGGAAAAATTTCGACAAAAATAATTTTATTTAATTATATAAAAACAATTTATGAATATTATAAATATTTATTAAGGCATATAACAAATAAAACATAAATTACCCCACGGTCCATTCCATAAAAAATAAAAATTCATAACATTGCATCTCCCTCCACGCCGACTTCCAAGCAGAGCTCCATCGAGGTTGCGAGGAAGTGACGTGGAGAGAGAGCTCCAAAAATCAAACTATTTCTCACCTAAAAATTGTCTTCAAAATCAAGATTTTCAAACAAAAATAGTTTTTAAAATAACTAGATTTCGTTTCCAAAATTGGTAAAATGGTTAAATTTAATGTGAAAATGAATCGGTATTTATACCTATGTTCTGTCCCTAACCTTGCGTGTTAAATTTGATGTAGTAAAACAAAATTCGACCTTGTTATTTTCTAATGTATTCTAATCTTTAATTTTATTATTTTTCAATTTATTTTAATAATTTTTCATTTAGAATTTTTATTGAATTATTTCTAATTCAAATTTTTTGATTTAAGTTTCATTTTCATGAACTTTTATTAATTTATCAATTTTTGTCGAATTTGTTGAGATTTCGTGTTATATTTGTGTTTGCATCGTTTGTATCTTGTTGCATTTTGTTATTATTTTAATTTATTTTTATGTTTATTATTTTATATTTAATTCTCTTTTTTCTCATATTTGATAGGGTTTAATTGATGTTTCAATAGGTTTATTTAAATTTGCATGTTATATTTGCATGTGTGTTACCGATCCATTTAAACATTTCTCAAGGCCGTTTGTGTTCTGGCCCAACAGTTATAATAGGGATAAGGGTAAGAGATGTAATGTGTTTTCTTAACATAACCAAGGGTTTACAGACCATAAAAAATCATCAATATGGACAATAATAAAAAGGACCAAGCGAATGGACATAAAGATAGATGATATGAGAGTATAGGTTAACATTTGAAAGAGATAGAAGAATAATGGGACCTAAGAATCGAAATCGAGCTCAGGCCTTCTATTGGCAGCTCGTTGGACCCATGGATTGTTCGTTCAATTATAGCATTAGCAATAGCGCTCACTTTTTGCGGACGATCTACCCCCTCGAACACAGTTCCAACGTTGCTTAGCAACGGGTGCCGAGTGGCAAGCGAAAGAATATTTGTTTGGGGTACCTGGGTAACAACCATATAGTTTCAAAATATCAAAACCCGGAAACCAACCATGATAAAGTTCTTAATTTTTTATATATTTAAACTAAAAAATTATTCTATTTAAAATAAAAAATTATTCTATTCTAACAATAAAAGTTGGTGAGGTCTCATCTTTTTAATTTAATAAATTTAATTGTTCAATATAATATCTGAAGTTATAAATCTGAATTTTACTTGATTTTCATACACTTTCGATTTTTATATTTTCTAATTATTGTTTAAATATTAGTACCAAAACTTAAATATATTGTTTACATTTATGTGGAAAAAAGGTAGTAGCTTAGAAGAAGAGATAAGTCGAGTAAAGTTATTTTTAATAAACATAATAAATTTATTCAAAACTTGTCATAGTAATTTCATCAAATTTTAAATTTAGGATGATTTTGATTCCACTGTATTTATTGATAGAGTTTTTACAAGAACTAGTGGTGAAATGCGTGAGACTGGTTTAGATGTAGCCAAATTAAAGTCTAATTTCGAACTCATTGTAAACAATTTACAGATTTTAAGAGGTCAAGTTAATAACCGCGCTACTATCCTTCAAGTATACTAAATATATTTATATATATTTTAGATTTATTCTAGAATAAGTGTAAAACTTCTGAAGTTTCTTTTAAAACTGAACTTAAAAATTTGCAAAATCTTATTCAAACAATTGATGACCAGTTTCAAACACTGGATGACAGAATTCATCAAATTTCTGATAAAGTTGGAGTATTAGGAGATCAGTTAGAGCGAAAATTAACTCCGCGGTATCAGTTAACATCAGCGAAAGAAATAATATTTGAATTTTATAAGTATATCAACGGTGTAGTTAATCAAAACCTAACTAATGAAGACGAAGAGGAAATTGTAAATTTATTTTATTTTGCTCTATATATAAATATTTAAAGAAAATATAATAAATTATAAAATATAGTAAATGGTTATTTATTATTAAATTTAATGAAGTAATTTTCTATAACAATTTTGAATTATATTTTACTTTGAATAGTTTTAATATCAAATTCAACTTACATAATATGATTTTGAATTTTAGTTGCTGCGTGCTGCGGAAAAAATCCAGAGACTTTCAGCATTGTGCTTGGAACTTCCGGATGATGCGAATTTTCTAACGGCTAAAAGTCGAGTAACAGGTGAACCAACTATTTTTCAATTTTAACATAATTTTCATTTAAATTCTAATTTAGGAATTTTATGTAACAAATTTTTTTATTAAAGTACTAATTCTATCTTTACTAAAAGAATCCTTTAGCACTTAGAAATTATTCAAATCATTTAAAATTAGAATTTGGTCTGAAAGTCAAAAATTGTTTCATGTATTCTGTGGTTATGAAGCAGCCATTGAGGCTCACTCTTCTGTCATTCATAAGCTCCTAATGTTTTGAATGTTTCGTTTATTGCCACACACTATCCTTAAATCCAATTACCAAGTTGAGTGACATTACGGCCAAGTATAGTCAATGAGCCTTATAATATTTGTCAGTTTAAACGAAAGAATCTTGAGTTTGATTTTCATCTTCGGAATAAGCTTCCTCTTGACAGACTTCGTTTCAAGTTTTCATTAATCGATGTATTTCAGTAATCATATTCATGATATCGTTTTTCTTCAACTCGCACAGATGCAAGTGTTTTACATGATACAGATAACATATCGTAGGGTTTGCCAGTTGCGATTGTGATTTCTTTAAATTTTAATACATGAAACCGATAGCTGCAGCAGATCACATCATTAAGGACAGCAAAATCATACTATGAAAACAAAATTTACTCATCTAGATCAACAAGTGCCATCTGTACACAGGTTTAGTTAGTTAAAATAGTTCCAACATCAAGAGTAAACTGATCCACCTGGTCCTAAAATCCATCATGAGTTGTTATTCTTTTCTATGCTTTGGTTTCACAAGTGCTTGTAATGTACCATTCTTAGTTGGTGACTTTCGGTAAATGATTACAACTTTTCGAATTTTAGTGATAACGAGATTAAGTTGTTCCATCAAATCTTATTTTCCATTTTCATCATTATCGTCTACGTTAGAGAAAACAGAAAAACACAATCTGTCATGGTCAGATATTCCCTCGTCTTCGTATCACTATTTCAGTTGATCTGTGTCACTTTCTTTGACTTCAAAGCTAATTTCTTCTTTCGAATTAATTTTTTCGTCTTCATTATCTTCAGTAATCTGATCGTAGTTAGTTTTCTTCTCGTTATTCTTCATGTTAAGATTGTTGCGGTATAGTAACTTGACTACTGCGAGATGAATTGCATGCACCAGACATAGCTGATGCTCAATTGCGAGTAGTTTTCCTACTTTGATCCTAACAGGAGCAACCAACGCTAAACTGAATCCAGATGCTTCCCTAAAATCTCTGCAAAGCTGCTCATATATGTCACTGGATAACATCTCAATTCGTCTGGCGAGTCTGATGAGATAACTGAAAATCTGAAATCTATTTCTTGATCTCATCTTTGTTTTTAAACTTAGGAAACAAAGAATCGGTACATTCTTGAAAACATTGCTTAACTGTGACACCATCTGTATATGGTTTTTGGTTTTTGTCCAAAACCCAGCTGATCTTCAAGGATGCCTCTGTTACACAGTTACTTGCGGTCAGAAGTCACCTTAAAACATTCTGCTAGTCAAGTAAATTCTTTTTTAAAGAAACAACTTTTTCTACTCTCACCTTTGTACTAAGCGGATAATTCTTTTCAAAATTATTATGCATGGACGTGTAGTGTCTCTGTAAATTGGCCTTCTTCAAAACTGAGATGGAATTTTGACACAACAAACAAACCGGCTTCTCACCAGACATTGTAAACAAGAATTCAATACCCAAGATGAATTGAACAAACGATTTTCTTCCGTAACTTTTCGCTTTCTGCTGCCCATATCTGAAAACCTAAAAAATTATAAAATCAATATTGCTTTAATAACCTATATTTTATACTTCAAAGTTAGTAGTCTTTTTCTGTTTGTAAAAATAATGGTTTGAATTTATATATATATATATATTTAAAAAAATATTTATAAAATTTATAGTATAAATTTTATAGTTTAATCATTAATTTTAAATGATTAAACTATAAATAATTTTACGTAGTCAGTTTAATTTTAATATATTAAAAATTTTGAATTAAGTAGTCGAAACAATGCAGTGAGGTTTGATTAAAATAGCAACTAAAATTTTGTACAGGAGAATGAAAACTTAAATGTGTTTTTAACAAAATAGCAAGCACTCTGGCGGGCCACTTAAGATCATGCAGTGGGCCGCAGGTTGGACAACACTGGGTTAGTTGCTGAAGGAAAATGGCCCATTAACCGGTTAATCGTTCACCGGTGGTGCAATCACTAATCTGTGACGTGCACTAAAAATTTAACAATTTTTTTTGGTTTTAATATTTGATTTACCATAATCGTGATCGAAAAACAACAAATCATTAAAGACTAATGTTGCATGCGATAGAAAAATTAAACATAATGTCTATTAAATTGGTTTAATGCATATATATATTAATGCATAATTAACTTTGTTGATTTTAAAATCTGACTGAAAAACCTTTTATACATTTCACGAATTTATAGTGGTCCACGAGGAAATTGATCAACACTTGACAAATAGATTTAAAATAGAAATGGCTAATGAGAACACCGATTCTATGCGTCGGATTGTATCATCATTAAGTTTTTCAAAGAAATTTAGTGCTTTCATTGCGGCATTTATTGAATTGTGTATTCAAAAAATTCCTATACACCAAGATCTTATTGGGAATCTCATTGGAACATGTAAAGATTATAACAGAACTATCGAAATTGTTTTCCCAAATCACTATGCAGTCATGCTGCAATTGATACAAGCCATATTTGCCAAACCGTTAAAGGTAGATACAATAAGAACTCTTTTTCAAATTTTAATATAATAGACCAACATTGATTCTCGGATTCCGAATGAAAACGGGGATTTAGAGCATCATCTTATTGGTCTACAAACTTACTATGTCAAGTAAATTTGATACTGCAATATACTTGCATCAATCTTGATTGCAGACTTGAAACAGTTGTCAAACAATTATCGACAGAAAATTTTATTCAAGATACCGGAGCTTTAAATAAATTATTCAAAGAGATTTTTACTCCTTTTTTGAGGAATTATATTGATAATGAATTGAAATGGTTGAGAGAAAAACTGGATTTACATTTGTATCGCTATTATGAATCTATTAATCACCAAAAGAAAATACTCAGTGAAGGAGGGTTGGTAAAATGGAGCTTTATTGGTTTTATATTCCATTTACAGAATTGTCGATTTTTATCGAGATATACAGGCTCGATTTGCTGCAACAGGATCAGTTCCTACCGAGGATAAAGATGGAGGCTATCAAAAATTATTGTTATCTCAAGAAGTAGCTGTGAATATTCTTGAGGATGTCAAATCTTCACTAAAACGTTGCAAAACTGTTAGTTATTTATGTTGATATACAATTTTTATATTTAGAATAATTTTTATAAAGCTACATGATTTTCGTACACAGTTTTTTTAAACCTAAATACTTGATTAATTACGTTTTAATTATAAGGAAAAAACTTAAGAAAAAAAATGTTATAATTATATTAACTCTTTTTTAAAATAATACAGTTTTTTAACACTTTTTAAAACACTTTTTATTAAACCAAAATAGTAGTTCAATATATTATACCAAAGAAACTCTTACATTAGTTCAATTTATTATTATTTTTATTTTTTCTTGGTTTCGCGGAACTGAACAGGATTATTTAATAATCGAAACTTTTTTCAACAATATAATAATTACATTGCAGCAAGGGCTTATTTTATTATATACTTATATTTTTATTATTAATATTTTTGGTGGGTTACTGGGTTTTGATATTTTGAAACTATATGGTTGTTACCCAGACAACCCCATACAAATATTCTTTCGCTTACCACTCGGCACCCGTTGCTAAGCAACGTTGGAACTGTGTTCGAGTGGGTAGATCGTCCGCAAAAAGTGAGCGTTATTGCTAATACTATAATTGACCGAACGATCTCTGGGTCCAACGAGCTGTCGATAGAAGACCTGTGCTCGCTTTTGATTCTTAGGTCCCATTATTCTCCTATCTCTTTCAAATGTTAACCTATACTCTCATATCATCTATCTTTATGTCCATTTGCTTAGTCCTTCTTATTATTGTCCATGCTGATGATTATTCTTTGGCCTGTATACCCTTTGTTATGTTAAATACACCCACATTATATCTTTCACCCTTATCCCTATTATAACTACAATGTTTCCCATTATTATTACCAGCATTATTATTGTTGCCATAATATGTATTACCTTTGTTAATTGTTGCTACTGTTACCTTTATTATTATTTTTATTACTATAACTACCATTATATTTATTGTTATTACCACTATGATTATTAGCACTATTATTATAATCATAATTATTATCATCATTACTACAAATACCATGATTATTATTATTATTACCATTATTATTATTATTATTATTATTATTATTATTATTATTATTATTATTATTATTATTATTATTATTATTATTATTATTATTATTATTAATATTATTATTATTATTATTATTACAATTATTATAATTATTATCAATATTATTAACAAAATTTTGTGTAGGGATTCGTCCTTATTCCTCAGCTTTAAGAAATATTTTTCTTATATAACAATTTAGCCGTAATCCATTTGTATTTCCCTGGTTTTCGGTAAAGTATTTTTGTTGAGTCGAAAAATTTGAGCAGCGTTCCGCCCTTATTTTACACGTTCCATTTTTACGTTACTATTTTTGTTAAGTATTTGAATTAATTCGGAAAATTTGAGCAGCGTCCCGCCCATATTTTCCGCCTCAACTCAAATTAATTTATTTAATTCTTATTTAAAAACATTATTTTTCATGATTTTGGTCGTTCGGATTAATCTTTTTCCGATGGCTTTTCATTTTAACTGTTGCAACGATTTCGCAAATTTTCCCCGCTACCCATTCCCTCTCTTTGTCCTTAAGATCTATTTATGTTCATATTATATTTAATGAGTGACCACTGGACTACTCGGTGTTAGAGATTTTGATTCGATTGTTGTTAAAAATTTATGTAAATTTTACAGGAAACGGATGGTGAAGGAGTAGCCAAGGGACTACTCATTTACCCTCCAATTTCCCCTATGTACGGATAATATTGACGTTTCGGCTCCTGCGTTCCGCACGCCGGGGCCTTCACGGGCACGAACTATTGGCGATTTTACACGCACTTACACAGTTCGATAGTGTGTTTTATTTTATTAACTTGTGATGTGTCTTTGGCTGTGGGCCGGAAAAGGAATAACAAATAATATTTTACCATAGCATTTTACCATTTTCTATCGATGCACTAAGGCTGTAGATAGAAAATATTTATTCAGCATATTACATCGGCCACATACATTTGAAATTCATTGTATCCACTCCATAAAATTTACTTCGAAAATCCCATAAATTTAATTCGATAAATCATCCATAAATTCGATTTGAAAAATCATCCATAAATTCAATTGGAAAAACAAAATCATCCATAAATTCAATTAAGAAAAATCACCCATAAACTCGATTCGAAAAATCATCCATAAATTCAATTTGAAAAACAAAAATCATCCACAAATTCGATCTGAAAAGTCATCCATAAATTCAATTGAAAAATTACCCATCAATTCTCTTCGAAAAAATCAATTAATAATATTGCACCAGTTGAGGGTGATCGTGTTCAGGCAAAACACTTACCCGTGTTAATTGCCTGAATGCACGGCTCTCAACCAATTATACAACCAGTTATACAGTTCTGTAATGAAATTTTTTCTCCGAAAAATAAGACTGAAAATTTGTGAAAACACATCGGTATTTATACCTATAATTTGGCCTTAACCTTGCGTGTTAGTTTTACTGCGATTAAACAAAATTCGACTTTGAAATTATTTATGTTATCTACATTAAATTTTTATTTATTTCCTAATTTAAATTGGTAATTTATTTTTAACATTTCTAATCAAATTTATTCATCCAAAAATATTTTATTTTTATTCATTCAATTCATTAATTTTTAATTCTATATAAATGGTCATTTTACGGTCGAATTCCCTTGTTATTATGTTATTTCCCATGCAAATCTCGTGCGGTTCTTGGTGCATTTTGTACTTATTTCATTCTACTCTTTATGTTTTTGATTTTATACCCATTTATATTCTCTCAGATTTTAAAATGTTTAATTGGTGTTGTATATTATATTCCAAGCCATCTTGGTGCTGGGTTTCCGTGCTGTATCACTGATGCATTCAAACAATTCTCAAGGCTATTTGTGTGCTGGCCCAACATTTTAATTATTTATTATTTTGACACAATTATTATCTTAGGATTATTTTTGTTATTTTTGTTATTGATTTTTTAATTAATACTATAAGGACTTTTTTTGTTTTTCACCTCTGATTTCTTTTTTTTATTTATAAAAGACATTGTATTTTTTACAAAATTTGGCTATGAATCAGATTTTGTAGAAAATACAATGCCTTTTATAAATTTTTAATTAAAATAATAATATTAAAAATATTAATTATTTGTTGTTGTGATTTATTTGTTATTATTAATACTGATTATTTATAAAATTATTATTTATTTATTATGATTATTTTTTTTATTATTTTATTAAGATTTTCGATACTATTATTTTAATTATTATGATTATTACATTATTATTAATTTTATTGATATTTTTTTGTTATCATTTTATTCTATTATTAATCAGCTTCGTTTTTTATTATTATAATTATTCTAATTATTTATTATTATTTTATTTTATCATTAACATTATGATTATTTTTATTATTTGTAATTTTATTTTGGTTATTTCTGATTTGTTATTTTTAAAATAAAAATAGTTACCCTATTAAAAGAATGGACATTGTCCATTGGACAATCATAATTATTAAAACAAAATTGTCAAAAGTTAACATTAAGTTCTTACAAAAATAATCTTACATGTACTCACTGTAGTAAAGTATTATTTTGCAAAACAACACAAACAGCAGGGTTTCTTCGTCATTTAGAAAACTTCAATGAAAAAGCTATTTGCCTAGAAAGATTAAAGGAACTTTGACGATAATTAAGATTAGAAAAGTATTCTTAAAATATTTAATCAATTTGTCAAAAACTTAAAATAAAATGCATTATCTAATAAATATGTGTCTAGTTAGTAACAAGTCGTTGATGCTCATCTTTTGGTAGTTCAATGTGATACACAGCTTTCTTTTCATATTTATTTGATTGTGTGTGAATTTATTATAATTTATTTTTACTTTAAAAACTTAGTATTATATCATTTTGACTCAGACTTTACTTGTTCTTATTTTTTTTGAAAAAATATTACAACTTTTGACAGGGAAAAATTTCCTGCTAAACTGTGAGTGCCTTGAAGGATAACTTTATGTGAAGAAGAATTCTTTTCGACTGCGCTCTTTAAAGCATCGATAAAAGATCAAATTAGTAATTTTGGAACCTCTCCTTATATTTAATAAGATTAAGTTACTAGCAGTATCGAAATGCACCAAAGGAAGTAATGTCAACGTTGTAAGTTTTACCCTTGATTGTACGAAAAAACTAAGGTCTTATTGGTCACTAAACAATGGACCAATCCACATGTCACAGAACTAACATTTACGCCAAATTTCAACGATTTTCGTTATATATTTTTAAAATCTCAAAGAATTGTGACTATATTTTTATTAATAAGGTTTTAAAATAATTGAACAAATATACTCAACAAAGACTTAATAAAATCTTATAACTTATTTATTCATTTAACATGTCGTTATAAATTGAAAAATTATATCTTTTTAATATGCTGCCAATAAAATAATTTATTGATTTAACTTTAAAATATGAATTTTTTAATTTGGTGAAGTTCTATGCTTTTATACATTTAATATTTATATATTATGTATGAAATCAATTGTGAAAATGCCACTTTTTTTCATAGTAGTGCAAATTTGCTTAAATAAGTTGAATTTTCTCTCATTTTATAATTTACCATTTAAATACATTTCTCAGCTATCGACACCAACAGTACAATCAGAGAATATCTGCAAAATAATGGACTGTTTAGTGCTATCATTAATTGAACAGCACCTGAATTATGGAATTGATTTTTGTCTACAAGGTGATAATATTTCCATTAATGATGTGACAACTAAACGGAATTCTAGGTCTTATCTATGCCGATAACAAACGTGAGCCTAGTCTCATATTATTTCAAGTCGTCCGTGAAGCGAATAACATTTTTCAATTCTTCGATAAGGTTATTTCCGAAAACATTTTGCCATTAATATCGTAAGTATTTTCTATCTGATGTTTGATGCGTGTAGGCTAAGCATTTTTTGTTGCTATGTAGAAATCCAGAAAAGCATGCTGAGCGCGTAACTAAACGGGAACAGATTCTTAAAAATCTGGAAAATAAAATCAATCAAGGTCTTGAAAAACTAGTCCATATCTGTCTGGGATATATCCAGCATATTCTGTCGACTGAACAAAAGAAAACTGATTTTAGGCCTGAAAATGGACTTCCCGTTAATCTAAATACATCATCGGTTTGTTTTAATTATAAATATTTCCAATAATTTTTACTTCCTATGGCTCAGTCAATTTCATTGGTTGATTATTTTTATTACTAAATTCAAATTTTAAATAACGAAAACACATGAGTGAACATGTGAATTCATGTGTCATTGCTTATAACTACAGGAATACAATAGCCATGTGTAAGGAGAGCTATATTGATTTTCTCAAAGTTTCTCGGCGATCGGATGAACAGTATAGTAATGCATACAGGACAACGAAGCATACATTGTATTTTCTATATGTAGATTTAAGGTCATTTATGCTTTATTTTTTTAAAAAGGTAAGATTTAATAAATTTTTATTTAAATATAGATTTTTAAATCTTTTCTGAAATGTTTTTATTAACAAATAATTGTCGGGAAATTTTTTTGATGTGATTGCAGTAATTTCTTTACATTCCCTTGACTTTGATCAACCTTTTATCAATTTCTGAATAACTTTAAACTGTTATCTCATTTATAAATTACGTTTTTCGATGATTTTTATATCTTTTCCAAAATTTCCGGATCTTTCAACATTTCCCGAATTTCTAAAAAAGTTATATCCTCTTTGCTTCTGTCTTACTGTTATTAAAACACATGAAGTATTCTTAAATTGCATATTCTTAAAATTAAAAATTTCCATAATATATATATGCATATAATTTTTGTCAAGTTGTGGGTATTTCTGTTATGTAGTTGCATTTTTTTCAATATAGTAAATGTCCTTAATTTATGTCCTTATGCATGTGCTTATTTGTTACATATATAAAATTATTATTTCTTATAATAGACCTTAATTTATGGTTAAACTTCTGTTAACCTATGATAACTAGTGATTGTAGTGTTTTAATTGTTGATAATCATAAATAAATCCTAATGATGTACACAAGTATATTTTCGGAAATGATTAAGTTATTCATAATTTTTCCATTTAGTTTAATTTTTGATCAATAAAAATAGAATATAAGACGAAAAAATACATTTTAATTAGTAAAATGTAAATAATGACATAAATTAAGGAAATTTACTGTAGGAATGCAGAAAAATATTTTTGGAGAAAAATAAAAGACAAAAATTATGGACAACAATCAAATTTAAAAAAACATGCAATTTGAGGATATTTTGAGTGCACACATACATTCCATCACATACATTCCATCTTTCCATTAGTAAGAAATGAGGGAAATGAGGTAGCAATATAAATTATATTTTATTTAATAAAATTCAAATTTAAACTTGAAAAATTTTTGAAAAAGATGATAGATTACTAAAAAATTTTCAAAATATATAAAAACATCGTAAAGTAAAATAATAGTATTAAAATTAAATATTTTAGGCATTCATTATTTAAAAATTTAGATTTTAATGAAAAATTACTAAATTTTACCTTTTTAAAAATAAAGCATAAATCGCAAGTTTACTTCAAATAAATTTTTTTAATGTTAATTAACAGAAATTAGAAAATCGAAAAAATGTTGTGATAAATATACGTGGCAAAAAATATTGCTAAATTTTCTTGTTCTTCCTAATTTCTGCATCTTTAGTTAATTTTCTCTTTTCAACAGACAGCGGTAAAAGTAACAGCTTTTCTCAAAAAAATTCCTCTTCAAATAGATAGCTGTCTTGATGGTCAAAATAAAGAAATGTTTTGTCAAGATTTTGGTCTTCAGTTTCACCGGTTATTGATGGATCATTTCTATTCATTCAGTTACTCATGTGAAGGTTATCAGCAGTTTCTGATATATAGATCTTATCTTATCTGATTATATTAGGCGGTTATGTGGCTATGCAAGATGTGAATTTATATGATGAAGTTATGCGAAAATTTAATTGTCCACTTCTCAATCATTTATTTAATAATTTGCTGACGTTGATGAATATCGTTTCTATTAAACAAGAGAATATCAAATCTATTATATCCAATCATTTGGCTGGAGGGCTGCCTAAAGAATTATTGATGAATTTTGTCAATTTACGATCTGATCAAAAAATTACTCGGTCATTAGTGGACCTCAAGTAAAGTTGTTTTAATATTCCATTGATGTGATAAAATATATCATTTTTGATTTTGTACCTCTTAAATGAGCATTTTAATGTTGTCAAGCCTCCAAAGCATATCCCGTGGTGACCGAGTTCATATAAAATATCAAATAAAGTAGTCGAATTTATTTTTATCAATATTTCAATTTTATTGGCAGTTGTATATCTAACTTTATATATTTTTGCTTTGTCGTTTTTTGTTTAAATGAAGTCGTTGACTTTTGTTTTAATTAAATTTTCACTTATTCCTTACAGATATGGTAGTTTTACAACCCACACATGCATCAACTTTTGCACACAAAACCATTAGAATGTTATTGAGTTACAGTACCATTCTTCTGGCAAATGCTTCAAAGGTGTTAGAGGAAGCAACGGCCCAGATCACCGAACAGTATCCGGAGTTTGTGAAATTGGATCTCTAATCGCACTAGTAACATGCCAAAATAAACGATGAAATGAAAATCAGTTTAGACTTACGATCAACGGTGAAAATGTCACAGTCCGGACAGGAGGTGATAGAGACCAAGAAGCCGTCATCTATCAGATATTGGATCGATGACTTCGGTGACGACCTGTTACTCAGATATTCTCAGACTTGTGAACTTTTAGACTAACAGAAATTCTGTAAACTATCTTGTTTTTCTTTTTTTTTAAATAACTTTTCACTTATTTATTCCTTACAGATATGGTCGTTTTACAACCCACACATGCATCAACTTTTGCACACAAAACCATTAGAACGTTATTGAGTTACAATACCATTCTTCTGGTGTTGGCGAATAGGGTGGATTTTTATTAATTTTTTTAGGGGTTTTGTGTGACTTCCACCTAAACGCCAGCAAGATTATTATTCTATCCCACATATGTACCCATGATGATTGTTATGTTGGTACTGTACATAGAGGTTGAAAATACATGAGCAGGTGAGCTCCATTACTAGAACTACTCCTCACGATATTTTCACTTTTGGGTTCTTGACGGCCGATAGAAGGTCTTACGTCTTTCTCTTTCTATATCCTGGTCCTTACTCATCTATTCCTACAATTTCCATACTAAAATTTGGGCAGCGTTCCACCCTTATTTTTTGGTAAATTTCCTATTTCATCACGGTATCGACTACATTTGTCCTAGTTTACCTTTATCTTTACCTATAATAAAAATTTGATCAACAATTCCTTATGTTGGGCTTAGAGCCAAAATTAAAACAAAAATTACAAAACCAATTTAAACAAAAAGGTGAAAATTGTATAAGTTAGAACAAAATGATTAATGTAGTTTGGAAATTGTCAATATGGCTGCCGTTACATAAGCACGCACCGCAAGAAGAGACCAAAAATAAAATAAAACATATTAATTAAAACAAATTAAAAATATAACAAAAATTAAATAAAACAATTAATTAATTAAAATTCGGAAAAATGCCTACAGATGCAAAAAGAAACATACGAAAAATAAAATAAACTGCCAAAACCTTGCAAAATAAGGTTTAGAAAAAACACAGGCAGAAGAGGCGACCAGAAAACAAAATATTGGGGTTTAAAAATAATATTTTAAGAAAAGAATAATAAAAATAAAATCTAACAATAAAATATTAATATATCAAAAAATAAAGAAAAATATATAAAAAATTACAAAAATATTTTGAAATAAATGAAATAATTAAAAAGCCCTAAAAATGGCGAAAAATCGCTCATTGGTCGCACACAGGCACAAAAACACTATATATACGGCAGTCATTTTCATAATTTCGGACCGAATTTTAACAGACTGTCTTAGACATTTTTCCAGTCAGGTGACTACTAGAAAATTTTTAGACATTTTTAGACTAGCAGTGAATCATTCTTAGACCAAATGTTGTATGCCAATTTATGCCAATTTTTCAAATCTGGTTGCATGACTGTGGATTGTAAGTATTGTTTTCTTGTATAAATATATATTTCGAAACTAATGTCAATTGGAAAGTCAAAAATCAAGTGAAACTTAAAAATTACAGAGAATTTTAGCAATGAACCCGCAGCCAATAGTCGAGTAAAAACTATGCCGATAGAATCGAAATAAGAATAACATGAACCTGGAAAGAAATTGTTAGAATAGCAAAATACCAAAAGTTAAATCATTAGAATAAATATGTCGGGACGACATTTTAAAAATCGATAGGAGACGACCAAACAAAACGCTACAATAATAGTATTACAGGCAACTCTTAAAAAATTGAATAATAATGTTAATAAAAGTAACAAAGTGGTAAAAGTATCGATAATTAAAAATGGGAATAATAATAACAATAATAATAATAATAATAATAATGGTAATAGTGATAATAATAATAATAATAATAATAATAATAATAATAATAATAATAATAATAACAATAACAATAATAATAATAATTATAGTAGTAATGATGGTAATAATAGTGCTAATAATCATAATGATAGAGATAGTAATAATGGTAATAATAACTGTACTAAAAATTATTTTTGAGCCTTTGTTGTATGATAGAATTATTACATTGCACGCAAAAATATTTATAAAGTATAAAAGAATGAATAGGTAAACTGAATGATTGATGAAAGTTAGGAATGATGAGGTAGAAGCATGGTATGATGAATGTATATAAAATAGGATGATTGAATGGTATGGAGTTTGATGAAGTAAAAATATGGAGTGAGAATGTGGAATGATTGGGTTTAAACAAAAATTAAAATAACAGACAAAATATATAAAAAGACAACCATAACAATACGAATTAAACCGACTTGAAGATAATAGCAATAAAAACGACAAATAGAGGAAAATAGTCACTAGCAGTAAACTGATGACGGAATAGAAAGACCGCGAAAAATATCAGAGAAAAATGAATTTCAACAACAACAGTAAAAATAGAAAAATCAAAATGAAATGAAAGAGAATGAATAGAGTCAATGATGATAGTAGTGGGATGTGTCACATCCAGCACATGTCACATCCAGCACAGTACCCCCCCCGCTGAGAGAAAAGTTTTCTAAGTCCAAAAGTACAAAAAAATTTAAAGACAAAGACAATGACTCATTCAAGGTCATTTAAACAAAGACCATGACTCATTCAAGGTCATTGGATGACTCGTCATATTTTTTCAAGGTCATTTAAACAAAGACTACGACTCATTCAAGGTCATTGGATGACTCATCATATTTTTCAAGGTCATTTAAACAAAGACCATGACTCATTCAAGGTCATTGGATGACTCATCATATTTTTCCAAGGTCATTTAAACAAAGACCATGACTCATTCAAGGTCATTGGATGACTCATCATATTTTCCAAGGTCATTTAAACAAAGACCATGACTCACTCAAGGTCACTGGATGACTCATCATATTTTTTCAAGGTCATTTAAACAAAGACCATGACTCATTCAAGGTCATTGGATGACTCATCATATTTTTTCAAGGTCATTCAAAATTTCTCAAGGTCATATTATTTTTAAACATTTTTAAATTTAAATTTACTAATTATAAAAATAAGTAGTATATATTTTGTAAATTTATTTTATTATTATTAAATTAAATTGTTTGTTTTAATCAAGTCAATTATTTTATTATTATTATTATTATTAATATTATTAATATTATTAATATTATTATTTTTATTTTTATTATTATTTTTATTATTATTATTATTAACATTATTACTATATAATGAAAACCACGACATATACAACAAATTTATTATAAAGAGATAATTCTACTATAGTAGTATTGTCGAAGAGCTTTATTCAAAGCCCATTCCATATACTTCCGATATCTGGCAGCGCAGCAATGACATCCATCACCACAAGGGTATTCGGGTTCCATAATTTTGGACAATTTGTTTTGTTCAATATCCCATAGGAATTCATCGATTACAGTAAATATCCATATTGATGTATGATTGAATATCAAGTCTGGAATTATTGATGCTGGCTTATCCATGATTCCATGTATTTCTGGATAATAGAATTCCAGACGTTCTTTAATAACTTTAAAATAATCATCTAAAAAACAAGTAATAATAATAATAGTAATAATAAATTACCATAATGTTTTATTTCATTCATAGCTTGAACTGCGCTCGGTACAATCATTTTAATGATAAAAATTGAAATAACAATTACTTTTATACTAATTTAGACACACACACACACATCTTTAGCTATAAACAATAAATATTAATTTATATAGATTTAAAAATGATTAAAGAAATTTTAATAATATTATTAGTTTTTAATATGGCCAACTCAATTGTTGTAACCGTTCAAGGTAAAAATTCAACAAGATGTGTATGTCCAGATACCGCTGTATTGATGGATATTTTGTATATGATAGATAGGCCTAGATATTTGAAAACTCCAGTCAAAAGATTATCTGAAAGAATGAGTAATTTAGAATTCCGATTTGAACATACATATGAGACTTTAAAAAGAGCTAAAAACGAATTATATGATGATATTATATATTTAAATAAGACCATTGGTACTATCAAAAATGAATTAAGAAAATCAATATTAGAATTGAAAGAAAATCATAATCTTAATGAAAAAATGATGAATCAAGTTCAATATAGTATAAAATTTTATTCTAATAAAACAACTGATCAGTTCAATCGTATAATGAAATTACAACAACACCCAGTTAACAGTGGCGGCAACAGCTTGAAAGAAGTTAACAGTGCCAACAAATCATCATTGCCATTTCCATTATATATTTTTCCATATTTTCTTAGTATTACATGATTCTGATTGGTCGAATATAGTATAAATAAGCTTACACTTTCAAATATTTTTATAAAATGCCAGAAACTAAATTTTTTATAACTTTGTTGAATGAGCTGGTCTCTAATAATAGAGAAGAAGATGAAATCATTAAAAACATGAAATTTATGGTAAACCGTACCGAGAAAATCGTTGAAGACATCCCATTCGATTATGAAAAAATTCTCAATTTGCCACCATTGGAGAGAAAGAAGGCATTCCAATCAATATTTAGTTACATGTTCGATGAAAATAATAAATGGATGCGAATAATAGTAGGATTAATGTACATGAAACACATGATATTAAAATCTGGATCCGACTATGAAAATTATTTCCAATGGTCTATAGAGGTATATTACTTTATATTGTTAATAATTTATTATTATTTAGGTGATAGAAACAAAAATTGATCCGTGGGTAGAATCAAACGGTGGATGGACAGCTATTATTCAAGTTGCCGCAGAAGCCAAACGCTCTGATATTTATATCGAGAATTGCAAATTTTTATTAAAACTATTCACTGGAGTATCTGTTTTATATTTATGTAACAAGGTTTATCATAGATTTTAATAAATATTTCTTTGTTATTTTTATTAATAAAAACTATATTTTAAAGATTTATTGATTATTACATGTACATTCTTCATCACCACAAGATTCTATCATAATATTTTCTATAACATGATCAATAAAATTCTTAAATTCGGTAGGCTCATCTTTTTCGGTAGCTTCTTCAACATTAATAATTTCTTCAGAATCATTAATAATTTCAGTATCTCCATCATTAACAATTTCATCACTCTGACATTCAGATTCGCAATCCGATTCTTTACTCAATGCTTCAACTAGAGTCAACATATCTCTAATTTTTACACCGGTTATTTCTTCAAGTTTATCAAACAAAAAGTTTATTAAATATTCTAAACCAAAATTAATTAATTATTTATATTTTATATTTTACCTTTTTCAGACATCATTTTAACACTATTTTAAAACTACTTATAATTTTGTTTATAGAATAACAAAGAAACATTAATACATTTATTAAACACTATACATTAAAATAACTGTGAAAGTCTAGCAGTAACAATTTTCCAGATTGGAGAAAGCACATCGTTTTGATCTGCATTATATCCTTGAATTGTTATTGTTATATACCAGTTTTCCTGTTCTTTGAATCCAATTTCTGTAAATGCATCATAATATCTGGTATATTGACTCGTGAAGAAAGCATTTTCATTGCATTTTAAATTGGAATTGATCTTTTTGAATGTATTATCAATATCCTTGATATCTAACATTGAGAGAGTACCAGCAAGAGATTGAAATTGCGTTTTATTGAGTTTGACTGGATTTGCCAATTGCATATTGATAGGCTCCTTTAAAAAATACATTTTATAATTGTGGAACATCTGAACTGGTTGGACACTTATTTTCTTGGTCATGTTTGATTTATGATCTTTATAATGTGGTGACGCACTTTTATACCCTTGACAGATACTGATTAACCAATCAGAATCATGCATGATCACAAAGACAATGCATGATAAGTGCATGATAAGTGCAAGACAAGTGCGTGACTGGAAAACTGTATGTGAATTAACTCGTGGATTTTGTATATGATTTTACGCATTCATCTATATAAAATGTATTATTAACATCACGTGTTTTATTATTATTATTATTATTATTATTATTATTATTATTAATATTATTATTAATATTATTTTTATTATTATTATTATAAATATTATTAGTATGTGTTTAATTAAAGATAATGCATCATCACAAAGACAGTGCATGATAAGTGCGTGATCATAAAGACAGTGCAAGATAAGTGTGTGACTGGAAAACTGTATGTAAATTAACCCGTGGAGTTTACATATATGATTTTACACATATCATCTATATAAAATGTATTATTAATATCACGTGTTTTATTATCATTATTATTATTATTGTTATTATTTTAATTATCATGATTTTTATTATTATTATTATTATTACTATACTAATAAAATTACTATTTTTATTATTATTACCAACATCAAAATAAAACTATTACTATCAAAAACATTTATTATTATTACCAAAATAAAACTAACAAAACAACAAAAATAAAATACAAAAACATTTATTACCAACAATAAAACTACCAAAACAATCAAAATAAAATACATTTATTTTCTTAACAGTTTCATTTTTTGAAAATTTCGTATTGAATTTGTCAGATTCCATTCGACATAGCGCTGATATCGGAAATCACAGCAGCTACACCCCAGAATGCAGGGGTATTCAGTTTCCATCTCCTTGACCATTCGGTTTATTTCATTGTCCCAAAGAGCTTGCTTAATGAGATTGGAAATATCTATTCTTGTTTCATTGTATATTAACTGTTGATGCATTGACGGTTCTTGATTCTTCAAAATCTCCTTTATTTGAGGATAGTAATAAATAATGCGATCTATTATCATTGGGACATATTGGTCTAAATAAAATATAAAAAAAAATGAAATAAAAAAAAAAGATAAATTTACCGTAATCAGCGATATTTTTCTTTGGCATAGCATACATAATATTTTCCATTTTAAAAATGAAATCAAATGAATAAGCAAGTTGTTTTAAACAATCATTGGCCAATCAGATATCGACCAATCCGGTGATTTCATTTTGTATGTCACAAACAATATTTTTGTACTCTAGATTTCGCACCCCTAATATGACTATTTTGCCACTAGCAAACACGTTAACACACATTGGGTTGTATTTTAAAAGCCTCAGTGCAGGAAATAATTCTGGTTCGAACATACAAAGACATTTTGTTGACATGTTGTATAGATTGATAGATTGTCCTATATCCATGGTAACTGTAATTGACTGTATTTTAAGATCCTTTATTCTATATTGTAATTTATTGACATCTAAAGGTTTCTTACATCCCATGATTCTGCATTTGCCTGATTTGAAAAATATTATAGGGTATTTTCCACTCCTATCTACAATTTGCTGGGGTTTACCATTTGGAAACGTCATTTTTGATACATCGAATGTTCCTTTATAATTTATATTTGATAACATAATTAAACAATAAAGAAATATTAAGCTATATATATAATTTTTAGGAAGAGTTCATTAAATCATATAATATAAACAAAAACCTATAATTATACAAATTAATAATGGAATTAAGAAATGATGCGGTATATCAAATCGTTGGCCCAAGTGGTAGTGGTAAAACTATGTTTGTATGTAAATTACTGAAATCTAATTTATTTCAAACCAAATTCAACAAGATTTATTGGCATAAGGGTGCAGATGAAGAACATGGATTAACTCAAGATAATTTCTGTAAATTGAAAAACATGAAAATAGTAAAGGGTTTCGATAAAAACTGGTCAAGTCGATTAAGGAAAGGTGATGTCATCATTATTGATGATTTGTATCAGGAAGCTAATAAAGAAAAGGATTTTAATAATTTATTCACAAAAATCATTAGACACGTTGGTGTTACTGTGATCTTTATTACTCAAAATCTATTTCATCAGGGTGGCGCCCATCGAACAAGGAATTTAAATGTTCAATATTTAGTTATTTTCAAGAATCCTAGAGATGCAACAGTTATTGATTTTCTTGCTCGACAGGCATACCCTAATAATCGTAATTTTCTCATCAGTGCATTTCAAGATGCTACAAAATCACCACATGGATATATATTTCTTGATTTCACACAACAATGCAATGACGATTTACGGGTAAAAACCGATATTTTCAATAAAGAAGGTGCCATGGTATATAAACAAAGTTGAAAACTTTAACATGTAAAACTGTTTATGAAATCCAGGCTTAAAAATATCCGAAAACTTAGACAGAGTATTAAAAAGACTATAAATAAAGTTCCACCAAAAACCAGTTATACACCATCTAAAAAGCTAATAACTGAGAATTACCCTGCAATGAATCTAATTTCGAAAAACATTATTAAAAAGAGTAAGAAAACAGATAAAATTGTAAAAAATCATAGGAGTTTCCCATATTTTAATGCATTGTTAAAGGTTGTCGATGATTTACTCAAAATTCTATTAAAAGTAGTCAGAGGTAAAATTAAAATCAGTAATTCTAAAAAACTAGTACTGAATAAACATCGTAAGCCTTTGTTATCACTAGTAAATAATAAAAATCGTAAGCAAATGAGAAAAATCATATATAAACAACAAGGTGGTTTTATTGGAGCAATGTTACTATTAGCATTATCATTATTATCACAATAAACGATGGGGCAATCATTACCTAATGTTAAATTAAAATTTAAATCATCTTGTTGTAATGGAGAAGATTTGGACGAACCCAGAAGACGAGGCAGGTTTCGGTGAAGTGGCAAAGTTAAAGAAAAGAGTCCCAAAGTCGAAAAAGGAAACGCAAAAGTGGTTGTCAGATCAGCTTGCGTACAGTTTAAACAAACCGATGCGGAAAAGAGATTTCCGACGAGAGCTTATAAGACATTCGGTATTAATGATTTATGGCAAATGGATTTGATGGAGATGATACCGTATTCGAAAATTAACAAGGGTTATAAATATATTTTAACGTGTATCGATGTTTTCAGTCGTTTTGCCCGCGGTCTACCAACAAAGACAAAATCTGCCGAGGAAATATCTAAAGCAATTAACTCAATGTTTAAAAATGGGCATCCAGATAATTTGCAAACCGATTTAGGTATTATTATGATTATTATTATTATTATTATTATTATTATAGGCAAGGAGTTTTATAATAGTAAAGTTAAGCAAATCCTGGATAGTCTCAAAATAAATCATTATTCTGTACATTCTCAATACAAAGCCGCTCATGTTGAAAGATTTAACCGGACATTGAGGGATAGATTGAAGAAATATTTCGTGCATCAAGGTAATAAAATATGGATAAATGTATTACCGAAAATACTTGTTAGTTATAATAATTCATCACATCGAGGTCTGAATGGTTTGAGACCCGTAGATATCAGCTCGAAAACATTAGCTAAATCAGTACGATCTAAAACAGTTGCTATTACAAAACCAAAATATAAAGTTGGTGATCACGTTAGAATTAGTAAAATATCTGCTTCACCTTTCATCAAAAATTTCGATAGTAATTGGAGTGATGAGGTATTTCAAATTACTAAAATTAATACTAAACAGAGTCCTGTAATGTATGTTATTAAAGATAGTGATATCAATTTAATACAAGGGAAATTCTATGAACAGGAATTACAAGTTATTTCCAAACCTACGGTGTTCAGAATTCAGAAAATATTGAAAACTAAAATGGTGGGTAAGGATAAACAATACTATGTTAAATGGCATGGATATCAAAAACCCTCATGGATATCATCAAAAGACCTAGTAAAATGAGTTTCTATACAATTTTACCGAGTAATAGTTGCCCACTAATCCATCCGGAAAATCAAGCAAGTAAATTTATGGTTGATCTTCAAAATCCCATTTATTTACATGGAAATTGGGAAGTTGCTTTGCAAGACTTTACATTTGTGTACAATACATTCCCATTTTATAGTCATTGTAAAATCGGATTCAAGAAACGTGTACCCAAAACCTGTAGTGGTATTTTCTCAATCAATAATTTTGAACGATATTGTCATATTCCGAATCAGATTTCAGATGAAAATTGTGGCATGTTTTTCAAAGATGGATTGAATGTTAGTTGTGATTATAGTCCATTTACAGTAAAGTTTGAAAGTATTGAGGATGCCAAGCGAATGGGTAGTGAAAAGCTTAACATTGTTGTTCCTGGTACTGAATACCTAATACGTTTCAAAACATTTGATGAAAAAAGTGTAACAATCGAAAACATCAAAATATCACTATCATATATTAATGAAGTTGAAGAGACATTTACATTTACTAATGATTTATATATTGAAACACTTGAAGAATTACATAAATATATTTCATTCAATTGTTTACATATATTTAAAACTATTGAATTTGTTAAAGATGGATTATGTAAATTCAGTCTGAATAATAACATTTGTGAAATTACATTTGATAAAAATTTGGCTAATACATTGGGATTAGATAAGCAAACATATAGGACAAGTGCTTTTGGTGTACGCAAACCAAAAATAATAAAACTTCATAGGCAAATGTTCATATATACTAACATCATCGATCCTATAATTGTTGGTGATTCTTTGGTTCCTCTTTTGAAATCTGTTTGGGTTGATACACATGACCAGGATGAAGTTGTCAATATAAATATCGATAATCCCATGTACTTACCGGTATCAACATCATGTATAAACAATATATAAATAAATATTTTTGATGATAGCGGTAAATTTATTGAATTTATTAAAAATACAAAAACTCATTTGACATTACATTTTCGTAAATTAGATGGCCAATAACGATATTATTAGTATGTATAGTAGTAGCCAAAGTGATGGCGAATTACCATATTTTATTGGTAAACAGTATGGATCAGGTTGGTTGAGAACAATTGGTAGATTTGCACTTCCTATTCTTAAACGCCTTGGTAGTTTTGGTATGAAAACTGCTAAAGATGTGATAATGAATGAGCAGAAAATATTGCCATCTCTGAAATCAAATGCATTATCCGAGTTAGGGAAAGTTCTACCTAGTGTTGCAGGTATGTTTCAAAAACAAGAACCTGCACCAACACCGATTCCAAAACGTAAAAGACATCATAAACATATAAACAAACGAATGAAAGGACATGGAACTATATTTCAAAAATGATTTGTGGTAAATCTGAATTGTGTTTATTTGATAGACCATCTCCCCAAGCAGTAATTGAAATGGGGCCTTTGAAGAGGTATTCCCGATGAATTCTATTATGGATAGTAGAACCGATATTGAATTTTATATTAATGGTTCCCAAACTGAATATTTAGATTTGAATGATACATTGTTAACTGTTCAGATCAAAGTTGTAGATAAAGATAGAAAACCGTTGGGTGAACCTAGTGATGTAATACCAAACAATTTCTTGTTTCATACACTTTTTAAAGATGCAGTTCTCGGATTTAATAATATCAAGATTGAGGGTGGAAACAGTACATATATTCACAAAGCTCTAATAGAAACTATTATAAATTACAATAGTGATACTAAAAATACATGTTTAACTCCTATGGGTTATGGTAGTGATGATGATAGGAAAAAGTGGATTAAAGGATCGAAATTATTTACCATGTGCTCATCATTACAACTCGATTTTATGGATCAACCGAAATATTTACTCCCAGGTGTTAATGTACACATTAGATTGAAAAGATCTGATTCGGCATTATCACTAACAAGTGCTACCACAGCACCAATTCTTCAATTAGTTGATGCAAAATTATTGGTAAGAAGAGTTCGTGTTGAGCCTTCTGTATTAGCAGGTCATCAATTGGGGCTTAATTCTAAGCATGCAATATATCCATTGAAAACAAAGGAAATTGTTCAATTTGCAATTGCTAAGGGTTCAGCTTCTTTCTATAAGGAACAAATATTTAGAGATAGAAGAATGCCCAACTTTATATTGGTAACATTTCAAAGTGAATCTCAATATAATGGATCATACTTAACATCGAGCTCAATTTTCAAAAACTTTGGTGTAACATCGCTAACTTTATCGAAAAATAGTGATTATAGAGAAACATATACTCAAGATTTCGAAAATGATAATTATTGTGCTACATATATGCAGAGTATAGTTAGAAATATGGGTTATTTGGATAAAAACCTTAATTGTGGTATAACTCTTGATGATTTTAAAAACAAATATCCATTCTTCACATTTGTTTTGGCACCCGATTTTGATTTAAATCAGAGTCAATTACCTCAAAATGGTAATTTACGATTAGATATAAAGTTTGTTAAAGCTACAACTGAACCGGTACATGTTGTAATATATGGAGTGTTTGAAAATGAAGTTCAAATAACTGCAAACAGAACAGTGTTGGTTTGAAAATGTTGGTATAAATGGTATAAATGTATAGATAATTTATGATAATTTGTCATGGAGTAAGTTTTTAAATGTATTATTAATATTATTGATGTAGTTCTGTTCAGGTCTATCGAATTGGAAAACAAATACTAGGACATGAATTTTTAGGGGTATTTCCTCTTGATAAAATTCCATATTTACGTAATAATCAAGCCATAATCGTCAATACTCAATCATCTCATCTCGGTGGAGAACATTGGTTAGCAATATATATGAAGCCTAGCAAGATATTTGTATTTGATCCTATGGGTTTCTATTATCCGGCTTTAATGGTTTCGAAACTGCAAACAATGGGTAAACCTATTGTCTATAATAAAACTATGTATCAAAAACCATGGACCTTAACATGTGGTCAACATTGTTTAGCTTGGTTATTATCCAAGAGATTTGATGATTAATAAATGTATTAATGTTTATTGTTTTGTTTTAATTATTAATATTTTTTATTTATTATTATTTTTATTATTATTATTATTTTTATTATTATTATTATTTTTATTATTATTATTATTAATATTATTATTATGTGTTTAATTAAAGATAAGCTAATGCATCATCACAAAGACAGTGCATGTTAAGTGCGTGATCACAAAGACAGTGCATGATAAGTGCGTGATCATCACATGATAAGTGCATGCATACACAAAATTGAATAAAGAAAACACATGCAAACTCCATGTATGTATGTATGTGATTTACAAAGAAAACACATACAAACAAAAGTATGTATGTGATTTTACAAAGAACGCATGCAGTCACAGTGTAGACTGCATGTGTTTTACAAAGAAAACATGTCTAAAAATCTCTCACCTATATGTGTGTATTGCTTAAATGTGATTGGCTAAATCCTGAAAATATTATTCTCTTTATAAACATTGACAAATGTAGAATTTGTCACAATTATTTCAAAATTTTACTCGCGGGATTTCAAAAATTTTAAAATGGAGAACTCAAGAATTTTACGCCAATTGTTAGTCGATGAAAATGGTAAGGATTTTTAATTTATTTTTAATTTTATTATTATATTTTTCTAGATTGGTATACTTTAACAGAAATACAAGATCAGTTAGATCGTGAAAATGATGTTATAATTATCGAAGATGATGGTAAATTTTAATTTTATATATGTTTTATTTATAAATTATTTTAGAAGTTATTTTAATCGAAGATACAATTGTTATCAGCGATAGCGAAGACGATATTATCGAAGATGGTAAATTTTAATTTAATTTTATTATATATTTAAAAAACATTTTAGTTGATTTGGATGCAGATGATCATCATAATGCCACCGTTTTTGGAGATGCCCCCATTTCTGGGGATGACAATAATTATGCCACCGTTTTTGGAGATGCCCCATTTCTGGGGATGACAATAATTATGCCACCGTTTTTGGAGATGCCCTCGTTACTGGGGAAGATATGGAGGACCTCTCTTCTATAGAGGATGATGATTCGTCGGAATCAGGAGATAAATGTTAGTTTTTTATTTATTTTTATTTATCGAAATTAAGTTAATGATATTTGAAGTATTATTAAAATATTACATCAAATATCAATAATTTATAATAATTTATAATAAATTTATAATAAGGATCTATTTATTTCAAAAGTTTTATGATAAATATATTTTTAAATTGATGAAATTTAAAGTATTATTTTAATAATACTTCAAATATCATTAATTTATAATATATTTTAAAAAAGTATTATTACTGAAACATATATTAACATAATAAATTATAAACAAATATAGTTGAACAAATAGTTTTTGAATTATATAGGCATTTTTATTATAGATCTTACGTAATTGAATTATATATGAATTATATAGGAATTATTTTAATAGATATTTTATATCATATTTAATAGTTTGCAGTGAGCATGCAAATATTATTGTATTTAAAGTTTTATTTATTAGAATTATTAAATAGTTTGCAGTGAGCATGCAAATATTATTGTATATAGGTTTATTTGTTAGAATTATTAGATATTTTATATCATAGTTACTTTATATAGGTTTTTAATTTAATATTTTTATTAGGCACTTTTTATCCGAGATATTGCATCTCATCGTTGCAACATAATGAAAGTTGCCATGAAGAAATGAAAAAATATTACCGCCATAGATTTAATGGCATCAAATTTTTTATCTGCGCCATATGCAAAACATCCCAGAACATTAAATATAAAGAATTTTATAGGGAACATGGGGTTCATTTAAATTCTTTCAAGTCTAGTAAAATAAATATGTTTAAGAAAATTAATAAAAATAACGTCGATATTTTGAATATACTACAAAATAAAAAAACATCAAATAAAAAGAATAAAAGACCTGCTGCACCTATTAAAATTAATATCCCAAATAAAATAATTTAAAAAAAGTCATCGAAATCAGTGATGATGATGACTCTAATAATGTAAATAATATAAATAATGAAAATATTATAAATAATATACCTATTATAAATAATGAAAATACTATAAATAATGAAAATATTATAAATAATATACCTATTATAATTAATGAAAATACTATACCTACTATAAATAATGAAAATATTATACAATTCGGAGGTTCTGTATTAGAGCCGAACATTTCAGTAAATTTAAATGGCGCTATCAAAACTTTACGTTTTGATATATCTAACGCGCAACTAATTACAGTAACTTTAACTGAGCGAATCAGTAATAAATTAATTTTTGAGATAAATAAAATGGGGAGCGTTAAAATTCAATTCGCGATATTAATTAAATTTGAAAAAGATGGCGAGATCCGTGACAATTATTTTTCGAATAATGCGGAAACATTTTCAGATAACTTTTTAAGCGAAGGGGTTAATAAGCTTAATGAAAAAATAGAACAATTCACCCATTTAGGCAGTGGATGGCGTGTTATTAATATTATGGAAATTCACTTTATTTTAACAAAATATGCTCCTATTAATCGTTTGTCTGGACATAAATATATTAAAACCCCTTCTGCATTGAAAAATAAAGGAGCCATAGTAAATATAAAAAACAATGACGACAAGTGCTTCCTTTACTCTATTCTTTATTTATTAAAGAAAGATATAATTGGTGAAAACCCCCAAAGAGTCTCTAAATATACAGAGTTTTTAGACGAATTAGAGTACGATGAGATCACGGATTGTCCCATGAAATTAATAAACATACCAAAGTTCGAAAAGAAAAATTCGACTTTAAAATTAGCAATAAATGTGTTTTCGTACACACCAACTGTTATAATTGATGAGGTTCCAGATAATTATGTCTTTCACCATCCTCATTTAAGTTTGATCCATAGAAGCAAAGTCACTGACGGAAACCCTATTTATTTATTATTACTTGAAAATAATGATAGATATCATTATACCGCTGTGACCAATATCAACTGGTTAATGAATTGCCATCAAAACCCTGACTGTAACATTCAAATTAGATGTCGTTGGTGTCCACATTGCCTTAATGGGTTTAGATTAGATAATGCATTCAATACACATGTTGCATTATGCGCCAAAAATCAGACTGGCACAACCCTATACACGCTCCCCGAAAATAAAAATTTAGAATTCCTAAATTATTCTAAACATATCACCCCACCTTTTGTGATTTATGCCGATTTTGAATCGGTTTTACCTCCTGGTGATAGACATCATCAAATTCATATGCCTATTGCAGCAGGTCTTTTATTAATTAATAATTATACTAACACAAAATCATATTATTACTTTTACGGACTTGATTGCATTCCTCATTTTCTTAAGAAAATTGAGGAAATTGCAACTGAAATTGTTATTCCGTACTATGATTCGGAAGGTGATAAATTGATAGGGCCTATGTCTTTCAGTGAGGTTCGACAGTTTAAATCTTGTCGAACCTGTTATTTATGTAAAAAACCGATTGTAAATCCGGTTAGAGATCATTGCCATTTTACTGGTAATTATCTAGGGGCAGCTTGCCGAAAATGTAATATAGCTCGTAGGATTTATCGGTTACTACCTATAGTCTTTCATAATTTAAGAGGGTATGACCTTCACCATATTTTAAAATATGGTCTCGATCGCTTTCCTTCATGGAATTTAGATATCATACCGACCTCTACAGAAAAGTTTATTTCATTAATTGTTCACATTAACAAATTGACTGTTCGCTTTATCGACAGTATGCAATTTGTTAATTGTTCATTAGCTAAGGCTGTGAAAACGCTAACTTCTCTTTCAAGGTTCTATAGTCGACTGTAAAAGTATTTTTCCGTATAATTTTGCTGTTTCGGAGGAAGTTCTTGAGACTACTTATGAGTTGCCTCCAATTTGGGATGGCGTAAGTGAAGATGAGTACGATAGGGCACAACTAATCTGGACGCAGCAAAACTGTAGGACTTTGCGTGATTATATGTTAATTTACCTTAAACTTGATGTATTCCTCCTTGCGGACTATTTTCAACAATTCCGTGCCAAGGCTATTGTTTACAATGGTCTTGAACCTCTAAACTTTTATGGCATTCCGGGTATGTCATGGGCTTCAGCGCTTATGACATTAACGGAACCCATTGAACTTTTACAGGACATGGAAATGTTCAATTTTTACGAAGGTGGAATACGGGGTGGGTTAACATTTGTTAACAAACATTACATTGCTGCTTCGGAGGATACAGAATTATTGTACATAGATATAAATAATCTGTATGGTTGGGCTCTCAGCCAAAGTCTTCCTTACGCTGATTTTACTTGGGTGTATGATGGTTTGGATGAGGTTTTGAATGAATGTGCGAATGTTGTGGATATTGAAATCCTTCCATATGGATATACTATGGAAGTTGATATCGAGATTCCAGATAATTTACATGATTTTCTAAATGACTTTCCGATTGGACCGGAAAAGATGTGCCCACCAAATTCAAAAGTTGAGAAGTTAATGCTAACGCATTATCCTAAGAAGAACTATGTTCTTCATTGGAGGCTTCTCAAGCTTTATCTTTCTCTCGGGGCTAAGGTTACACATATTCATAGAGCTATTAAATACAAGCAAGCTTCTATTTTTAAACATTATATCGATAAAAACACTAACTTGCGTGCAAATGCAGTTAGTGAATTATATAGAGATTTATTTAAATTGTATAACAACAGTCTGTATGGTAAATCTGTTGAGAACCTTAAAAAGAGGATGAATTTGCGATTATGTAATTCAGCTGAAAAGTTAATTACATATTCCTCAAAACCGGCATTTAGAAAAACAATAGAGATTACTGATGATCTTTTTGCCGCTCATCTTAATAAGGACTCAATATGTTTGGATAGACCTAGTTATATCGGTCAATCAGTTCTAGATTTATCCAAACTACGGATGTACCAGTTACAGTATGTTGAGTTACAAAAATATCATGATATTTATAATTGTGATATCAATCTAGTAGCGGGTGATACAGATAGCTTCTTTTTGGAGATAAAAAATTTAAAATTAGAAATTTTATTAAAAGCTATGATTTCGGATGATCTGTTAGATACATCAAATTATGATCCTTCTCATCCTTTATATTCTAGACGACTTGACTCGGTTATTGGCAAGTTCAAGGATGAGAGTAAAGGGTTAGGATATAGCGAGTGGGTTTTCTTGCGCCCTAAATGTTATAGCTTGCTAGGAAATAAATCAACAATGCGAGCTAAGGGTGTAAAATTACCGGGTACCGACATTAAACAACAATCATATTTGAATTGTTATAATAACAATACTATTATGTCGGTACCTCAAACTAGGATAGGGACCCGAAATCATCAGCTGTTCACTTTTAAAAATTCTAAAATAGCATTAAATAATCATGACGACAAGAGAGCTTGGGTAGGGAAAAACTCGAGTTTTGCATATGGTCATTGTAGAGGGGTTGATGTCCTTGATGTTGGTGGTAATATAATCATGCCTGAAACCGATCCAACAGTTCGCAATCAGCAATTTGATGAGATATTTCAGAATGTTATTGATATTTATTAACAAATTTGTATATAAAAATAAAAATTGTGAAAATTTCTCTTTGGTATTTTCATTTGTTATAATTATTTTATTATTATTATTATTTTTATTATCAATATTTTCATAATCAAATGCCAAGCGTGAAGAAACGTGAAATAAAACTTGATATTTGTTTAATTGTATTATTAATAATTGATTTACTTTTTATGAAGTTATTGTTTTTTTATATATAGTTGTTTTTATATAGACGTTTTTTATATAGTTGTTTTATGTATTTGTTTTATTATATATATATATGTATTATTAATAAAAAGTAATAAAAATAATGATAATAATATTTATAATAATAAATAAAAATAATAATAAAAAGAATAATAAATAAAACTTGTAATAAAAATTAAAACATGTAATAATAATAATAAAAAATTATAATCTTAACAAATAAAACCTGTAATAAAAATTAAAATATGTAATAATAATAATAATAAATATAATAATAATAAAAATAATAATATTAATAATAATAATAATCAAAATAATAATAAAAATAAAAAGAATAATATTAATAATAAATAAAGCTTGTAATAAAAAAAAATTAAAACATGTAAAATTAATAAAAATAAAAATAATAATATTAATAATAATAATAATAAAAATAATAATAAAAATAAAAAGAATAATATTAATAATAAATAAAGCTTGTAATAAAAAAATTAAAACATGTAATAATAATAATAAAAATTATAATCTTAATAAATAAAACTTGTAATAAAAATTAAAATATGTAAAAATAATAATAAAAATTATAATCTTAATAAATAAAACTTGTAATAATAATAAAAATAATAATAATAATAATAATAATAATAATAAAAATAATAATAAAAATAATAATAAAAATAAAAATAATAATATTAATAATATTAATAATAATAATAATAATAAAATAATTGACTTGATTAAAACAAACAATTTAATTTAATAATAATAAAATAAATTTACAAAATATATACTACTTATTTTTATAAGTAGTAAATTTAAATTTAAAAATGTTTAAAAATAATATGACCTTGAGAAATTTTGAATGACCTTGAAAAAATATGATGAGTCATCCAATGACCTTGAATGAGTCATGGTCTTTGTTTAAATGACCTTGAAAAAATATGACGAGTCATCCAATGACCTTGAATGAGTCATGGTCTTTGTTTAAATGACCTTGAATGAGTCATTGTCTTTGTCTTAAAAATTTTTTGTACTTTTGGACTTAGAAAAATTTTCTCTCAGCGGGGGGGGGTACTGTGCTGGATGTGACATGTGCTGGATGTGACACATCCCACTACTGATGATATGTGAAAAATAAGATGCAACGAATAACTTTATAACCCGAAAGTTGAATAACGAAAAAATACAAAATGAATAAATATCGAAACAATGAATAATATCATCGATAGATAAATTTCGATAATAGAAAACAAAAAATCGAAAAATAAAAGGGGTAAAACCACTAATTATACCAAAAGAAAAAATACAGAGATAACGAATAACAGTTGAATGAGAAAATTAACGTCCTTTAAGACATACAATTGTAAACTACAACCCAAAAACAGTAATTAATCGCAGTATGAAAGACTTATATATGAGTAAAAAAGGAATAAAACATCAATGAAGGACAAATAAAAATTGGAGCGAATAAACTCAAACACAGTAAAGAGAAATAAATATTTTTAAAAATATATTTTAAATTAATGGAATGAAAATGATTCGGAACATCACATTTTGGATAGAAGGGCATTTCGAAAACTTCTTGAATTTGCTACTTCAAATGTCAATTTTCTTTTCAATGATGAATGGTATCAACAAATAGATGGAGTCGCTATGGGTTCCCCTTTAGCACCAACGATGGCATCAATATTTTTGGCTAGTTTGGAAAAGAAAATTGCTTCTTTCCAATTTGAAAAACCTTTTGTTTATAAAAGGTATGTGGATGATATTTTTCTTATATTTGAAAACCAGAAACATGTAGAACCGTTTTTGCATTTTATGAACAGTTTACATAAAAACATTGTATTCACATGTGAAACGGAGAGAAAGTCATCAATTGCGTTTTTGGATTTATTAATTCAACGCAAAGATAAACAGTATGAGACAGAGATTTATAGAAAACCAACTGATACTGGTCTTTATACTTCTCCAGAAAGTTTTTGTGAATTTAAGTATAAGAGAAATATGGTGAAAGGATTGATTTATCGTTCATGGGCTTTATCTACTTTTGCTAATTCGGTAAAAAGTGTTGATAAATTGGTTGAGTTGTTGATAAAGAATGGATATTCTAAATCATTTTTATTGTTGATGATAAAAGAAACTGTTGATAAATTGATTAAAAATCCTAAGGATCCATGTTGTGGAAAGTCTGAATGTAATTTGTCGGATGGGTGTGAATTGAGTGTTGATCTGGGTGATGGTAAAAATGGATATAAAAAAATTGAGTCTAAATATGTATTAGTATTGCCGTACTCTGAAGGCTTTACAAATTATAAGAGGAAGTTGGGTAAACTGATAGGAAATTTAGAGTATAAGATCGTCTCTAATTCGTGTAAGGTACGCAATATGTTTGTTAATAAATCAAAAACTCCGGTTGGATTGTGTTCTGATCTCGTTTATCAATTTACATGTAATGGGTGTAATGCCACATACATTGGAGAGACTTCCCGTCATCTCTGTACTCGAGTTCTAGAGCATTGTCGATTGAAGGGCTTGACCAATATTAGTGAACACAATAGAGGCTGTAAAAGTGATATAGGAATGTCTGATTTTAGAATTTTGTTGAGAAGTTTTAATAGTTATTGGGAACGAGTGATATGTGAAGCATTGCTGATAAGGTCATTGGATCCAAAGATTAATGTGCAGAGTGCTGTGACTACGAATGTTTTGAATGTTTTTAAATAGTTTACGTATGTTAAATCATGTTTGTTTTTTTTAATATTATTAAAATAATTGAAAATTTTAAATTACATTAATTTTTTAAAAATTAAAATATAAGTAAAAAATTTAAAATTTAAAATTAATTTAAAATATATTTTTAAAAATATTTATTTATTAAAAAATTAAATTAATAAAAAATAATTTGTTTAAATTAAATGTTAATTCATAATATTTTTAGTTGGTTTTGAGTACCTGAAGATGATAGCTGTGCTATCGAAATATATCGTACGAAAGGTTTTTTATTGGCGTTATCGTTTAAATAAATAAATTAATTAATTAATATCGAAAAGGGTAAAATAAGAATACTAACCATAATTAATAACAAGATTGAGAAATTGAACGGGGAATAACATATTTGAATGTTATAATAACGGATAATTAATAATATCAAAAAATCATAAATTGAAATCGGAAAATATTGAAAAGAGGTGTGTGAAAAGACAGCCAGTGAGAACTTAGACCAAATATCAAGGGTACAGAGAAATAGTAAATAAAGCCGACCTAAATAAGCAATATCACGCGATAGAACAACAAGTCAAACAAATAATAGGCGCGGTTAAAGATGAGATTCATAAAGGAGTAGAATACACACACGAATGTTGTATTGGTCAAATAAAGTGAGAATATAAGTAGTTATGCTCCCCTGTGGTCACTTCAGTACTGTCGACAATGTGCTGAGACAATGAAAACTTGTGTACTTTGTAAAAATAACATTGACGAAAAGTAGTCGAGTATTATGATTAAATGAAGTTGAATTAATAAAAGTCTAGCAGTTGACCCTTCCTGCGCCTATATCTCTATATATAAAATATGAATATTTATATGTAAAAATAGAAAAGTGACGAATGGAGAAAGTTAAAAAATGAAAGTTTCCCGATCATCCAGAATAAAGTTCAAAAATGGGTAAAATACTATTGAGCTACCCTCGGGTAGTCCGTCTGAAGCCGAATCGGGAGGGGATAACCGATCACCCAGAGGAGAAGTATAGAACGACCTTCCGGATAGGTTTGCCAAGTTGAGAAGCTACTGTGGTAAGGCTGATCACCTTACCGTTGCAGTAGTGGACCAATGAAGCCGTTTTTGTATTTCAAATTTGGGGGGTAGGTGAAGAATTCTCGAAGAGGCAGAATGAGAAGCACACGTGTAAGAAATAAACAAAGGAGTAAATAGAGGAAAAGAAAAGTAATAATAAAAAGAAAATAATTAACGAGCTCGAATAAGGAATAAATAAAAATCCGAAAATGAAAGCGATCGCGAAACCGGTAGAAAATGTAGTAATAAAACGATGATCATCGATCGGGATTAAGGAAACGAAACTAAATTGTAACAATGGCCAAATTGAGTTTAAGGGACATGTATTAACGGAACATGAACCCCATGAGACGTGTATTAACGGAACACAGTCTCAACTCGGAGACATGTATTAACGGAACCTGATCTCATATAAGGGACATGTATTAACGGAACATGAACCCCATGAGATGTGTATTAACGAAACACAGTCTCAACTCGGAGACAGGTATTAACGGAACCTGATCTCGAATTAAATGTAAGAGATACGGTATTACTGGAACCTATCTTACATTGTAGGATATAAGGGAGGGGTATTAACGGAACCTGATCTCATTTGTTAAGTATAAAAGACATGTAATAACGAGATATGATCTCAATCGGAAATTAAGGAGAACACAGTCTCAACTCGGATTAAAAGGGATGTGCATTAACGGAGCATAATCTCAACTGGAATTAGAAAAGACATGTGACAAAGAGACATGGTCCACGACTATAGTAGAAAATGTAAATTGTGAATGAGGAAAAAGAAATAACGAGAAACCAGTCAAGGAAACAGAATGAATCAATAAAATAAATGATGAGAAAATATCCGTGCACGGAGAAGGGAATATATTGTATAAAAACGACAGCAGCTAACGACATTGAAAATAAAAGATTTGGAAAATGGAAAACGAAGTAACTGATGACAACTATTGATGAGAAATAACGAAAATAAGAAAAATGGATTAAGAAAACGAAAGGATAAAACAAAAAGACAAAATTAAGGACCAGAAGAGAGTAGAACAAAAATAGAATGGGTAAAATGATTAAAGATTAAGAAGAAAATGGTAAAATAAAATTATATAAGTATAAAATAAAAAGGGAAGGCGAGATGCATGATGAATGAAAATAAAATACTGTGGGTAATAGAACTTGGGAAACGGGGTGGTCGAACGAATTGTTAAAAATAAATACTTATTACGACTATATAGATAATTGTTACTACTCACATAGATAATTAAAAATTGACGCAAAACGAAATCAAAGAGATAAAGAATACTGATGGGAATTATAATAAAAAAAAGGTGACGAAGCCTGAGGAATATGAATTATCATAAGTACGAGTGATATAACCGAGATAATTGGGAGAAACAGACAATATGGGAATCCTGAGAAACGAGGATAAGTTAACATTGATAAAAAGACAAATGAGTAAAGAAAATCTAGATGAAATAAAGATGTTTAAACGCAATTATAAAATAAATACCGTTGGTTGGAATTAAAAGTTAATAACGCAAGGAAAACGAACAGTAAAATGCTATTTTATGTAATCATTGTAATGTACGATTCATAGATGTTTAGTAAACAGTGGAGAGGTGATATTTTTCTATTCAGGTAAATCAATCAAACAAGACAACAATTCAGTATCGACAACAACCAAGCCAACAATTCAGTATCGATAGTAACAAAGAGATTAATCCTGTATCGACAACAACCAAGCCAACAATCGAGTATCGATAACAAGCAAGTCAATAATCCAGTAGCAACAGCAACCAAGCCAAACAAGAAATAAA